>JAFMSR010000009.1:4462652-4477656 GCA_022818135.1 Saxidomus purpurata
TTTTTTTATTTCCAAAATAAGACTTGAAAGAACAAATTCAACACAAATTAAGTTCAATATTACAGTCATATGGCCAGTTTTAAATATCTAATATCAGAGATGCTGTTGTGTAGGGGTAAAGCATCTTACTCCTACACATTGTTTTGACTAAGATATTTAATATTTGGGAGGAGTCATGGTGTAGGAGTAGAGCGTCAGATTCCTGTCCCAGAGGTCTTGGGTTCTTATATTGGCAGTGGCATTTCACTGCAATTGCCACAATCCTTTATTTAACGCGAGTACTGGTCAAAACTTCCAAAGCAGTCATTGGGAGTAGTTATAATATAAGTTGCAAGACCCAGTTCTACAATTGATGTAAAAAATAGTCCATTCTTTAGGACAGCAGCAATTTTGTAGAAATGATACCTTCATCATGTTCATTGTGCACTTGAAATTGCATGTGTTAGGTATTTGCCCTGCTGATTTCCTCTCTTTTGTTTTCTAAGACAACAGTCGTTGTATTTGATTTCTGTGATGTTTAGGAGACAGTATTGTGATTATGTGATTTATATTTCAGGTCTGTTTATGGAGCCGACAGTTTTCACAGATGTAGAAGATGGTACAATGATGTCTATAGAAGAATCGTTTGGACCTGTTATGATTATCTCTAGGTTTATGGATGGGTAAGTTCATATGTTCCTTGGAAGGGCTAGTTCATTTGTTCATGGACAGGCTAATTCACTTGTTTATATGTAACCCAGTTCATCTATTGTCGAGCCCGCTTGCGGTGAGCTCGATATAGTTGTCACTTTTGGCGGTTCGGTGTATGTGCATGCGTCTGTCCGTCCGATTTTGTCCAGACCATATCTTTTTCATGCATAGAGGGATTTTTATGTTACTTGGCACAAATGTTCACCATCATGAGACGGAGTGTCATGCACAAGAACCAGGTCCCTAGGTCTAAGGTCAAGGTCACACTTGGAGGTTAAAGGTCAAATTCAAGAATGACTTTGTCCGGAGCATATCTTTTTCATGCATGGAGGGATTTTAATTTAACTTGGCACAAATGTTCACCATCATAAGACGGTGTGTCATGCGCAAGAACCAGGTCCCTAGGTCTAAGGTCAAGGTCACACTTAGAGGTTAAAGTTCAAAGTCAAAAATATCTTTGTCCGGAGCATTTCTTCTTCATGCATGGAGGGATTTTGATGTTACTTTGTACAAATGTTCACCACCATGGGCTTCCCTTGTTTTTAGAATTACTTCCCTTTGTTGTTACTATAAATAGCTTATATTGTAACTTTTTTACTACTGGCCGTAGAGAAAAATCTGTGGTACAACATGCATGTTACATCCAATATTTAGGTGTATTTTGACCCATCTCTACTTGGTAAGGAGTTAGCCCTTTTGACATATGGCGGGCTCGACATGTTGCACGTGGGCATTTAGTTCAATTGGAATGGCTAGTTTGTTTGTTCCTGGATGAGTTAGCCTAATTACTTGAACAGTGGTGCTCACGTGTAACTTTGCAAAACTTTCGTGTATCGTGCGTGTATCGTGCATTCCGTTTGCATTCATCGTGCGTTTATCGTTCGTGCATTCATCGTGCATCATTCAGATCGTGTATTGTGTAACGCATCGTTCATTCCATGTGATGAACGTTGCACGATAGGAATTATATAAAAATAATCCGAGATAGTGCGGAGGGCTCATGTAGACTGTTTGCACGTTAGACTAGACCTAAATGCATATTATTCATATTATTGTTCAAAGATCAGATTAAATTGATGAAATAGAAAAAAATCATTCTTTCAATTCTCTAAACTATCGTTCTGTTACATTTTTTTCTTTTTCTCACAAGATATTTGTTGGAAGAAGAGATGTTTACTTCCGGTAAAACCGAACGTAGGCGTTCTGCATATCGTGCAAGATTTACACCAGGTGTTATTCTACCGACGCAAAGAATATGGGAATTCACTTATTTGTAAATTGCTTCTGTGTAGACATTCGGTAAAGTGCTCACTGTAACTGTAAAAATTATGGCAGTGGCTAGGTAGCGGTTATACGTCGAATCGGACTTTCCGTCCGATGATTCTTTACACATTTAATTATAGATGTAATTATTATGTGTGCCGCTATTTAATTATTAATTAATTATTCTTATAATCTGTTTGGTTCTACTGTAAATTATTGATAATTTGGGACTTTAAAGGGTTCGATTCAGCTCTAACATTGTAATGAGACATCTATCAATAATATTGTTGTTAAGCAAATGAAAATGTCCGAGTAAATCGAATAATCCTTTTTCGTTTTGTTCATCAGGAATCATGTATCGTTCTTATTGCTCATCATTCATGATTCATTCATCGGTTATCGTGCGTTCCGTTTGCGTGTATCGTGTGTGTATCGTTCGTTCTGTGTGCAAAGTTATACGGAAGCACCACTGTATGTAGTATTTTAAAGATTGTTCATCAATTATATGTTAGTGTAAAAAACTTTGTTGAATGAGTTAATTTGCTCCTGTTGTTTATTCTTGGTTAAGTTTATTTAATTGTTCATACAAAGTCCTGCAAACTATATTTAGTCAGTTCTTTTAATATAAGAAAGTGTGAATTTGACAGCAGGATATGTCATTGTAGACAAAAACAGTTTGTGCTCAAAGTGCTGATCGAGACCTATGCTATTTTTAGACTTTTATTAGACTGCAAATTATTTCTGATTGGTCGCATTTTAACTGAGCTCATCTCTAGCCAATGAGAATTCCGAGATTCAGAGTCAGAAACTGAAATATTGTCAAGACATAAAGCACTTAATAAACAATCAGATCCATCAGTAATTGTGGCTGTGTACACACTAATACTCATACATTCTACATTGCAGAGATGTTGATGGAGTTATCGCACGTGCAAACAACACAGAGTACGGTCTTGCCTCAGGAGTGTTTACCAAGGACATTAACAAAGCAATGCATTTTGCCGACGGGATCAAAGCAGGGACAGTGTTTGTTAATACGTACAACAAGACAGACGTTGCCTCACCATTTGGTGGATTCAAACAATCTGGATTCGGCAAGGATCTGGGTAAGTACACACTAGTAAACACAGTATGTATTATGTGTGCTAGTGTTTCCTGCAGGATCAGAAAGGGGCATGGCGTTTTTGTGTAAAAAGGGCACTTCTGACGCGCGGCTATGTTTAAAAAGGGCACTTTTGTTTTCTCATGTACATAAGGGCGCGATCACTTTGTCATGTATATATATTGTTCTTTCTTTACACTTGCAACTGCATGTAATTAGAGCCTTGTTTATATGACATAATCTGGCTTAATTTATTGCCATTGGGCTTAAGAATTTCTAGATCCTGAGGAGAGGGCCTCAAAACAAAATGTAAATCAGATTGGCCTCTTCCCCTCACCCCCTTTGAGTTTTTTACTAGAGACTGAAGTATTTTTTAATAATACTGCATGTATACATGTAGAATATGATACACCCATGTCTCCCACCTTGTCGAGTTTGTTATATTAGACCAATTTTAAACGGTTTTGTGTATTTGTGTCTGTTTATCACATATTTTCGCGATCCCGTTATCTCCGATTTTCGCGGCCATTTATTTTGACTTTTTACCGACTTTATCACTGTTTCGATGATAACAATTGTCATCAGCAGACGTACGGTACGATGAACATTTAATTTAAACTAAAATTATTCAAAAGCATAACATGGAAACCTCTTGAGAAAACAGTATCACTTATAACCAAGCATCCTGAACAATAAACGACCTACCAATGCTTTCCTTCTCTTCTAATTTATATGCGTTTACGGAAGGTGAGATTATAGAAGAAAAAAACAAACAACGAGTCGGCCACTATGTACAGGCAATTATAGAATAATGATTTAAAAAAATTGAAAAGAAAAATATACTGATAATTTTCAATTTAGCGGGATAAACAGAAAAACACAAGTTGTAAACTAAACAATTTATAAGTGTCGTCATTAAATGAAGTTTTCACACTCTAACTATACTTTTTTGTACCATGACCAACAGATTAATTATACCCCCAAAACGAAGTTTAGGGGGGTATATAGGAGTCACCCGGTGGTTGGTCGGTCGGTCGGTCGGTCGGTCGGGCGGTCTGTTGCATTTTCCTTGTCCGGAGCATAACTTGAAAACTACTAGTTGGAATTCAATACAACTTCATACAATGGTCAAGCACATTGAGAGGAAGTGCAGTGCACAAGAACTATAACTCCATCTTCACTAATTACAGAGTTATTGCCCTTTGTTACTTTTCCTTGTCCGGAGCATAACTTGAAAACTACAAGTTGGAATTCAATACAACTTCATACAATGGTCAAGCACATTGAGAGGAAGTGCAGTGCGCAAGAACCATAACTCCATCTTGACTAATTACAGAGTTATTGCCCTTTGTTACTTTTCCTTGTCCGGAGCATAACTTGAAAACTACTAGTTGGAATTCAATACAACTTCATACAATGATCAAGCACACTCAGAGGAAGTGCAGTGTACAAGAACTATAACTCCATCTTGAGTATTTACTGAGTTATTGCCCTTTGTTACTTTTACTTGTCCGGAGCATAACTTGAAAACTGCAGGTTGGAAATCAATACAACTTCATACAATGGTCAAGCACATTTAGAGGAAGTGCAGTGCACAAGAACTATAACTCCATCTTGACTAATTACAGAGTTATTGCCCTTTGTTACTTTTCCTTGTCTGGAGCATAACTTGAAAACTACAAGTTGGAATTCAATACAACTTCATACAATGATCAAGCACATTTGGAGGAAGTGCAGTGCACAGGAACTATAACTCCATCTTGACTCATTACAGAGTTATTACCCTTTGTTACTTTTCCTTGTCCAGAGCATAACTTGAAAACTTCTGGTTGGAATTCAATACAACTTCATACAATGGTCAAGCACATTGAGAGGAAGTGCAGTGCACAAGAACTATAACTCCATCTTGACTAATTACAGAGTTATTGCCCTTTGTTACTTTTCCCTGTCTGGAGCATTTTTCGAAAACTACAAGTTGGGATTCAATACAACTTCATACAATGGTCAAGCACAATGAGAGGAACTGCTAAGAACAATATCTCTTTTTAGTTTGTTTGCAAGGTATTATGTTGCTACGAACTTCTTCAGTTTATAAAGCAATCCTTTTGGGGGTATTAATCACATTTAGTGATAGCTCTAGTTTTAATTTGCCTCTAGCGAATCAAACACATTGATCAGCAACGTTTTAACTGGACGCGGGACGCTGTGATTGACAGGTAATATTCAATATAGAAGTTCATGTAGGCGGATCTAACGTGACTATTATTATCGAGAGGCGGAGCACACGTCTGCCGACTCTGTTTCGGATTATCGATTTAATTCGGCGGACATAGTGTGTATTAGAGGACGTGTTGACACTTTTATTTTAAGGATTGTCGAGAGGCGGAGCACACGTCTGCCGACTGTTTAGGATTATCGATTTAATTCGGCGGACACGCGCGTGTATTGAGGGCGTGCTGGCAGTTTCATTATTAGTAAAACGGGCGCGGTGGCGGTAAGGGCCTTTGATCGAGGCAGGATGGCGCATGACCGGCCATCAAAAGGGCAGGACGGCGCTGCGCCATCCAAAAACGGTCTAGCGGAAACACTAGTGTGCTGGATTTCATGGTTAGCCAGATTTCACGGGGAGCCATATTTCCCAGTTAGCCAGATTTCCTGGTTAGGTAGATTTGTTGGTTAGCTGGATTTAATGGTTAGCCTGAATTCCAGGTTAGCATAGAAAAATCAACATAAGAAGACCAAAGAAGAAGCACATACACCAAAAGACCTGTTCTTTGAGCTTATAGAAACACTTGTAAGAGCATAGGCATTACACAACCATCAAGACTGACTTACACTAGACATTTACAAACAAAACAGCCCTCGAGTGTCGATGAAAACTTATTGCCTTCCAGTGACGGTGTTGTAATCAGCATTTACTGTGCACAAAACCTATTAGATTGCAGAAGTTCACCAGATTCCTGAAATCCCCGAATGCCGATGCATGGCTGATTAATCTTCATCTCTCCGTACACGATGTCATAAACTAGACAAATATGAGAATGTTTTATTGCAGGCTTTGTAGACATACTTATCTTTCGTCAGCGATGGATCAATCATTCACCCCAGGGGGATTTCTTCATAACTTTTCTAAAGTCTGAAACAAATATAATAAAGCAGCAGTAGGTAGAAATGCCAAGCATAGTTCATAATCTGTCTAGTAGTGGCAGAGTTATGACCCTTTAATTGTCCTTCCCCCAAGGTGGGACATGGTAATTGTTTCTCTGCATTAGTCTGTCCCACATCTTGTGTGGGCTATTTCTCAGGAAACACTGACTGCAATTGAGTGAAACTACAAAGATTTCTTCACCAGCAAGATGCGCATATTATCTGCATAATTCAGTTCATTGAATTTCTTGGAGTTATTGCCCTTGATTACTTTTCCATGTATCCTTGTGTCTGTTCTCAGCAATCAGAGACTGATTCAGAAATGCAACAAATCTGCATGCAAAGATTTCCTGACAAAATGAGATGAGCATATTACAAGCTGGTGCCAGTTCGATGATTTTTTCACTGAGTTATGGCCCCTCCATTATATGTATTTAAAGTATTTATAGCACTTTCCCACATTCTTGTCCTCATTAATTCTCAGAAACCACTGACTTGAATTCATTGAAACTATTTCTTTATCCAGAGGAGATGTGAATATTTTCAGCATGCTTTTCATGGAGTTTTTGCCCTTTGATTACTTTTTAGCTCACCTGAGCTGGCTCAGGGTGAGCTATTAGGATCGATGAATGTCCGTCGGACGTCGTCCGTCCACATTTAGTTCGTTAACGCTCTAGTGGTCACATTTTTTCCTCAATTGTCACGAAACTTGGTCAGGATGTTTGTCCCAGTAATTACTCGGACGAGTTCGAATATGGGTCATCTGGGGTCAAAAACTAGGTCACAGAGCCCAAAAATAGAAAAATCTTGTTAAGGCTCTAGAGGCTACTGTTTCAGTCCAAATATCCTGGCAATTTGTCAGAAAGGTTGTTTCTATGATTTCTAGCTCAAGTTTTAATATGGGTCACCTGGGGTCAAAAACTAGGTCACACAGCCCAAATATGGAAAAACCTTGTTAACACTCTAGAGGTAACATTTTCAGCCCAAATATCCTGGAAATTTGTCAGAAAGGTTGTTAAGTTGATTTCTAGCCCAAGTTCGAATATGGGTCATCTGGGGTCAAAAACTAGGTCACAGCCCAAATATGGAAAAACCTTGTTAACACTCTAGATGTTACATTTTCAGCCCAGATATCCTTGAAATTTGTCAGAAAGTGCAGATCATGATCAGACAGCAAAATAATGAAACTGCAGATCATGATCAGACAGCTAAATTATGAAAGTGCAGATCATGATCAGACAGCTAAATAATGCATAGCAAACAGTGCAGATCATGATCAGACAGCAAAAAATAAAAAGCTGACAGTGCAGATCATTACCAGCCAACATACAATGAATAGCTTACAGTGCAGATCATGATCAGACAGCAAAATAATGAGGCCTAGAGCTTAGATATTCAGCATGTGGCAATAATTGACTCTCTACCAGGATTGTTCAGATCCTGACCTCAGGGTCAAAATTAACCCTGCCTGGGGGGGGTCTTTTGATTTTACATAGGCTTATTAAGAGGATATCATGAGCCAAAGGTAAAAATTGATCCTTTCTGCTATTAATAACCTTTTTATTTTTGCCAATGGTAGACAGGTGAGCGATACAGGGCCATCATGGCCCTCTTGTTCATATACCTTCATGCCTGCGCTATTTCTCATAAACCTCAAGGCTGAAATGCAACAAATATACATAAACAAATTTCTATGAACAGTTAATGGTACAGCCCAAATTAAAAGATGGACAAGTAAATTTTAGAAATGTATTAGGGTAAGGGTTGGTTTTGTGAGGTATAAGAGTGCTTTCATAGTTTTGTGCCTGCCGTAGAAATTAAAAGTGATAAAATTTGAGACCACTTGTTTCTTTTAATGTTATTGAAATGTTCCTTGTATCATTACACGTTTATTACTGACAGTTGCCATGGCACCAGTTTCCTATGAGAATAGGTTATCTTAAATTTAATTCTGGAGAAAATAAGATAATGTGTAAAATAAAAACAAATATTTGGGGAAACCCTTGTCATGTGTCCACTGTTTTTTTCTCTCAATTTCATGAAAAAAGTATTTGAAACAAAATTGATTTAAGATCAGTTGTTTTTTTTACATTTTTAGTTAGTTACAATATTGTAATAAGAAAACGTAATGTCTAACATGTAAGTACTCTTTGTTAACTGCTGAATTAAGCCCCATTTTTCTGAGATTTTTTTCACAATTAAAAGGGTTTTTTGTAAGTCAGAAAGCTATGAGTATGACTGAAAAATTCTTAAATTTGATCACTGTTTGCCTACTCATCAAAGAATTGGTTACATATGGGTCATCACCAGTTCAAGTTTCGATACTGCAGGCTTGTGGGTTGCTCCCTAAAACCAACAGACAAATTCCACACTTGAATGTTGAGGAAAACTGAGTAGGTCATATCTGGAAGCATTTTAAAACTTTTTACTGACAAAATGAGATGGGTTGTTTTTTTTGTAATAAAGGGAAATGGATGAAACGTTTAATTTGCTTCTGTGTCAGTAAGATTCTCTGAAGTTGTTCTATAATGTGCCTGTAATGAACATTTTTTTGTCTTTTGTAATTGTTTTCTGTTGAAACAGTTGCTGCATTAATCAACAGTGGCTTCATCTCTCTGTATAATGAGTTATCACTTTAACGGCTGTGATGTTTTTTTTCTCTTGTGTTGGTCTTTCATTTGTCACTGGTGATAAACAGTAAAACCTTTTATTAGTCACTGATGATATACAGTCAAACCTTTTATAAGTCACTGGTTATTTACAGCCAAACCTTTCATTTGTCACTGGAGTCAGATGGCATATATCAGTATTTCTTGCTTAAGGCAGATATTTCTTTTATAGAGGTGACCACTAGCTTTACTCTAAACATGAATCATGTCCCTCTCTCTCTCTTTTTGTTCAGAAAGTGTGAGCCAGGTGTCGGGCCATATTGATCACAATGATGTGTCCCCATTGTCTCTCACAAAACCAATACCCAACATTGCTACCAGAGTTTGTTGGAAACTTTTGCTTGATACAGTGTCAACCTCTGTTTAACCCTTCCCTGCTTACAGCAAAAGAGTGATTGACCTGTACAGATCATGATCTGCACTTTGCACTATTCAGTCAGTAGATAATCAGTGGACATCCCATCAAACAAGTGAATTAAAGTACTATATAAATTGATAGGTTGGCAAGTCCATATTAGTAATGTGACAGAGTAAGGCTTAAAAGCCCAGCCATATTTGACTTAAGAGACACTTACCTTTTGAGCACATTATCCACCAGTGTCCTATGCTACAGTGCTAGGCATGAAGCAAGTAGGCATAATTATGGTAATCATTCTTAAGCCTGCTGTCGACTTTAGCCTGCTGTCAACTTTATCCTGCTGTTGACTTGTCAGGCAGGACTGGTGTTTGAAAACGGACCTATGTTGGGAATGAAACTGTAGATTGTCAGCTGCCAAAATAGATGCCTTAACCACTTGGTGAGACTGAATAAGTAATGAAATACAAACCGAGACCTCACACAAGCAGAAAGAAATATTCTCTGTAAATCGCCTGACAGTTGATGAGAAAAAAAGCTAATGAAATACTGATCGTTTAGAAGCATTCATTGTGGAGGGAATGTAATTGTAAAATACCAGACATATTGGACTGTTTGTGGTTGGTATTTGTCTTGTAATTTGTCCAAACCTTGATTTATTTTAACTTGTCTGTGAGCAAACAGAAATAGTTTTTGCAGAAGGTAATATGAAGTGTTTTCAAACAATTCAATAAAATGATGAATGCAACAGTTTTTATTTTGTGTTTTTAAACTTGATTTTCTATAATGGTGTTTACTGTTGCTAACAAGAAGGTTCTTACTGACTTTTGCAATTACATTGTACATTACATTTAAATATGACAGAGTACTCTCCCCCCCGCCCCCGCCCCCACCTTCTTGTATAAAGGAATACCTTTAAGTTGGCCTCAGTTGGCTGACAAGACCGTGTCGACACATGCCATTGGGTGCCTTTGCTAGTAGAGTGTGAAGAAAAGGTGTTTTATCTTATAGTAAGGACATTTAATGATACAAACTCTTCCTCAACAGCCTCTGATTAAATAGTATAATCATTTCAAGTTGGTATTTAATAAATGTCTATTTCTTTGAGGGGGGGGGGAGAATGTCCAGCCACAAAATATTGAAACTTTCATGTTTCAGTGAAAGTACATGTATTGTAGATTCAATGAATGAGTCAGATGGTTATTTAAATGACTTAGTAATGAGTTTATTAAATTTCTATTTTCAGGTGAAGAGGCACTGAATGAATACCTCCAAACCAAAGCTGTAACTGTAGAATACAATCTGTGAGTTCCTGTGACATAAGAATACAATATGTGAGCTCCTACAACTTCAGAAAACAATTTGTCAGTTATGAGTGCAACTTAAGAATATAATGTGTGTGTGTTCCTACAACTTCAGAACACAATGTGTGAGCTCCTGCAACATAGGAATACACTGTGTCAGTTACTGTAACTTAAGAATACACTGTGTGAGTTGCCAACTTGCCATCTGATACATGTATGTATTTTCTGTTGTATTTAATGCAAGTTTAGGTTGTGCTGTGAAAGTAACCTGCACAGCATTTTCTGTACCAAACATTCATATAATGTTTTCCTGAAACCAGTCTGAAATATGTTGCATCTGATTGGTTAAGATTGAACTTCATTTTCAAATTGACCTATCAGAAGACAGGGAATTTAGACTGGTCTAGTTTTAACCCATTTTGTTAATTAGAATACTGCACTTCATTTGACAACTATTCATTTTTGAGAATATGTAAAATGTATTATGCACAAAGTTTGTGATATCTGAATTAAGGTTTCATTGCAGTGATTTTTACATAGTTTTTATATCTGACTGTGTTACAGAGGTTGAAGTAATTGATTGCTTTTGTTGCTGATTGAATGGTTCCTTGTGTGATGGTTTTTGTGTATTTTCTTGCTTTTTATTTTTTTTTTATTCATGGAAGCGGTCTTTAAAGTGGTAAACGGTTGCTTTTTTAATTTTTTAAAGAGAGATTACAGTATAAAAGGATATAAAAATGTTGTATTCATTTCATATGAAATCTTTAAAGTTGATTTTAAACTTCCTTCTACTGCATTTTGTTGGATTCAGTATTGATGAGAAACTCAGAAAGTAGGTCATTTGGATGACTCTGCCTTTATAACTATTAAAATTATGTTTATTTTCTTGGAAGGGTATCAGCTCTGAATTGTAAATTGGTAATTTCTTTGAAACTATCCTAGTCTCAGAATTAACTAGAATGTTACTATTTAGGACTGAAGTTTTTAAGTTTTACAGCTTGAAAGATGTGTGCAAATGACAGTATTTTAACTTACACCTTTTGTCTTAGTACCTAGTATATGAAATACAGTGACTATTTTTTTATGATCAAATGTTTTATCAGTCAAGCATTATGTACTTCCCTAGCATTAAAATGAAATTACATAAAGTGTACAATTGCTTATTTTGTATGTAAAGTTGACTGATAGCTGTTTGGATATGAAATGTTTGCTTTCCTGCTGAGTTTCTGTACAGAATATTCCTGTATATACCTAGCTATAAGACTCATCAGATATAAGACGGGACCCAAATTCTGTAGTGTAGTTTGTAGATTTCCTGCTTACCCCAGGTATAAGACTATTAGTTGTATTGTATTTCAGTTTCCTTGGAAAAATGAACTGTGATGTAAGACTTTAATTGTTATAATTATCCATTTGAAACTTGTTGATGTCTGTAGTGCAGTGAAATTTGAAGAAAGAAATTAATTGGATTATGTTTTGCAACACTAGGGCATTATGTGTCTCATATAATATGAGATTCAAGCTATATTACTGCATATATCTCAGTCTGTAATTCAGCTATATATATGTGCCCAGTAATGAAATAATAATTGCCTTCTGGAATTAAAAAATATATATTTCAAGGCTTGGTTTTATTAAATGTTCCTGATTTATGAAAGAGTATGCTATTTATGATCATCTTTACGCTTTTTGCAATAAATGTTAATTAGTTTTCAGTGAAAGGCCATTTTAAGCAAATTACTAATTTTGTTTCCGTCAGTTTGATTCGGTGTTATTATTCAGAAACATAATAAAATAGTACTAATTGAAATTATGTTCATAAACAGCAATTTAATTAGTTTGTTGTATTAATATAACATATTGTTTAATGTGCTAAAATGACATCAAAACAGATGGGGTTAATCATAAACTATAATATGATTGGACAGAGGTGTATGCCTATTCAGAGATAAAAATGGAGAAATTTGATGTGATACAGTGAAACGTATGTTAAAGACCAACTCTGAATAAAGACCAGCATGGAGATCAAAGTGTACTATTTATATAATAGAAGAAACCTGTATATAAAGACCACCTGCAAACAAAGACCACATCTTTGTCTTCCCAACATTGGTCTCTGTTCACAGCTTTGACTGTATTTAGAGATGCTTGTTTTAACCTGAATTAAGAAAATGGTATTCCAAACATTTGACAATTATTTGTCAATTAAAAGCTTAGTGTCCAGTCTATTCAAAACATCAGCCAACATGATTTTTACATTTTGTATTCAATAGGCACACACAAATTATCAATAGAAATTTAGAGAGACAATTTGCAAGACATTTGTTTATATTTATATGATGTGAATTATCTATAATGTTGTTAAACAAAATATTGCCAGTATTAAAGTAGTTTCTGTTTGACCTTCCACCAAATTTAGTAATTATAGTCTCTTATGTAAATTCAGTTTATTCTTGTTATTGTATGGACTTAAAAAAACATTCATTTCTGTAAATAGTTAATTTAAGAATATATTTCATGTGCCAAATTCTTAACAGCTATAGAGAAAGATTGTGTTTATTTTGGGTATATTCCAGTTGAGCAGTTCCCTTTGATAAGGACTATTGTTTTAAGGTAGGTTTTGGATTAGTTTTCCTTCGAAATTAACAAACAGGGGTTTGGGTATGGCAGCCCCCAATTTTACGGGCAGCAGCCCCCATAACATCTCACCATAATGTTATGTTTAGGGGACCACTATACTGGAAGCGCCCCTGTATTTTTAAAACACAATGAATGAAATATACCCTTGTAAAATTAAGTAACTGGGGAAAAAATCATGCACAGAAATGTAGCATACACTTCCGTTGATTATTTTCTGACTTGTAAAGTCAAAATTATATCTAATTTGAACAAGACTAAGGTTTTATGTTAAACGTTAAACTTTCTTATGTAAAACACATGGTTGCAGTGCTGTGAAGTTTTTTATTGTATAACCTTGTGTTATATTCTAACCTTATTTGCTTTTATACATATATGTATTCAGTTAAGAACTTTTTTCTGCAGTTTAATACATTGGTTTGCAACCTTTCATGTAATTTATGAGGTATCTGAGCTTGTTCCATCAGGTCTGTCTTTTATATAGTGATGTTTTATATTGCACTGTTGGTTGAAGCACATTATCATAGAAAAACAAAAAACAGCATTGTATGCAGATATTTTGTTACATTGTTACACATCATATGGTAGCTATACTTTGTGACAGTATAAAGAATTCGTGCCTGTGAGAGTTTGGTTGGAAATAAACAAGAAAAACTACACTTCTATAGTCATTGTTGTTTGTGTCAACGATTTGGTAATTTTTCACATTTCTGTTCTTAATTAGGCATAACTTCATCAATGCCATCCCATCACAATAATCCCACTTTTTTCATCTCTCAGACAAGTTATAATACTCCTTGCTGTTGTTGCTATCTGCTCCTTTCACCACCTGCCTGTTTCTCCTTGCCTCAGGTATTTGCTCTTTCCCCCACTTGCCTGTGTGCTATCTGCTTCTTCAATCAACTGCCTGTTGTTAATTGCCACATCTGTCTGTTGCTTCCCCCACATGCCTGAGCTCCTTGCCTGTTGCTATCTGCTTTCCCTCACCCTGTTGCTTCTTGTCTCATCTATCTGTTGCTCTGTTACTTGTTGCTCCACTCTACTACCTATTGTTCCTTGCCTCTGCTTCCTATTGCTCCTTGCCTCTGCTACCTATTGCTCCTTGCTGCTACTACCTATTGTCCCTTGTCTCTGCTACCTTTTGCTCCTTGCTTCTGCTGCCTATTGCTGCTTGCCTCTGCTACCTATTGCTCCTTGCTGCTACTACCTATTGTTCCTTGTCTCTGCTACCTATTGCTCCTTGCTTCTGCTGCCTATTGCTGCTTGCCTCTGCTACCTATTGCTCCTTGCTGCTACTACCTATTGTTCCTTGTCTCTGCTACCTATTGCTCCTTGCTTCTGTTACCTATTGCTCCTTGCCTCTACTACCTATTGTTCCTTGCCTCTGCTTCCTATTGCTCCTTGCCTCTGCTTCCTATTCTCCTTGCCTCTGCTACCTATTGCTCCTTGCTGCTACTACCTATTGCTCCTTGGCTCTACTACCTATTACTCCTTGCTGCTACTACCTATTGCTCCTTGGCTCTACTACCTATTACTCCTTGCCTCAGCTTCATATTGCTCCTTGCCTCTGCTACCTATTGCTCCTTGCCTCTACTACCTATTGCTCCTTGGCTCTATTACCTATTGTTCCTTGCCTCTGTTTCCTATTGCTCCTTGCCTCTGCTACCTATTGCTCCTTGCTGCTACTACCTATTGTTCCTTGTCTCTGCTACCTATTGCTCCTTGCCTCTGCTACATATGTTCCTTGCCTCTGCTTCCTGTTGCTCCTTGCATCAGCTATTTATTGCTCCTTGCCTCTGCCACCTATTGCCTGTTGCTCCTTTTGTTTGTTACTTTC
>JAFMSR010000009.1:4478156-4506076 GCA_022818135.1 Saxidomus purpurata
TACTGTAACATAATAATTCTGTAAACACATGTAGAAAATATCCTATAAATGGTCATACTGTGTTATGGTGAGGTAAGATACTTATATCGCAACAAAGACTGAAAACATGTAAGAAATAAGTTACATTGTATATTTATTTAATTACTTTATTTGCAGATGGAAATTGAAATAAAAGTTACTAAATTAATAGATTATAGATATTTTGCACATGGATAGGTGCAGAAAATCACTATCTATTGGAAAGAAATAAAACATTTACGAAGGTTCATATGAAATACTCATTTTTCTAAGGGTATAAATCAGTGCTAAATATTTTTGTTACACATTATGTTTGCAGAATCTTATTTCCAAGAATTATCACCTACAGTTGCACCTATGTAAAGCTGCCATTCTCTGGATACTACAGAAAATTGCCATAAAAGGTGGCTGTTTAAAGCATATATACAGTTTAACTGGCAATAGTGGTTATCTCAATTAAGCAGTCACCTGCCTGAATCAGCCAAGACTGTTATATCCCAATTAGTCATTTTCATGTATGAAATATACTTGTAAGAAAGTGCTATCTACTTTATGTTGTCATTTTTATCCCATCGCTACAATAGGATCATCATACATGGATGACAGGATATGTCATACAAAAGATGAAGGTTTGTAGCTTTAAGGTAAAGGTACCGCTTTAAGATTAAATGTAAAAAAAACCGGACAAATAAGACCTTGTCCCTACTTTCTTCAGCATTATAATGAGTCTGAATCAACATGGCACAGGTGTTTTACCACAATGGGTTGGAGTGTCCTGCGCAAGATCCAGGTCTGTAGCTCAAGGGTCAAGATCCCACTTAGAGATGGAATGTGACTTTGGGGTAATTGTTTACCACAATGAGATGACTTATCTAGCGATCTGGCTTGACATGTTGCCTGATGGCATCTAGTATTAAATTAAGGCAATTTTTGTTATCTTTAAAAGTATTAATCAGTGAATAATGTATCTTAAAATTGTGTTGGTCACTTTGAACGGTAGTATCACATTAATTTTTTCAAAGGTTCTGAACTACATAAAATAATGAATAAATGCATTTTTTAGAAAATATATCGGGGAGGGGGAGAAATGGTTGTTTTAACTGATGCTTTTATGTTTGGAGATGATTCTTTCCGTTAATGATTTACTTGTAATGTTAAGTTATTTTGAAATGCATCCGGATTTAGAGTATGCTTTTTAAGTGATTTGTGATCAGTGTAGATCATGATCAAGTTGCACATCCAAATATGAACTGTCGGCACCCCTTTAAACAGTCTTGATACAGTCCGAGTTTAAAGATAGACAATTTCATTGCAGAAACTTTGCAGGGTTATATTTCGATCAATTGTTGCCTTGGTTACTTCAAACTGTTCTACATATATAACTTATACACATTGTCAACAGAATCCAAATTTTCTACTTCAGTTTTATTAGCTCTACTGGACTTATGCCATAGTGAGTCGTTAAAGATCAGAATTTTCATTTGACTTTCATGAAACTTGCTCAGAAGGTTGCCTGAAATGTAGATAATCTTTAGTGTTTTGAGGTCAGTGGTTCAAAGGTTAAGGTCACAGTGACCTACAGCGCTTCCTTGATAAAGCTCCACAGGTCACAATTTTCATTCAACTTTCATCATATTTGCTCAGAAGGTTGCCTGGAACATGATTATGATTATGATCACTAGGTTTTGGGGCCAGTGAGTAAAAGGTCAATGTCACAGTGATCTGAACTTTGAAAATATTTTCTATTCAATATCTTGAGATTCATTACACCTACAGTCTACAAACATAACAGGACGATTGTTCTTATTATACCCTCGATCACAAAGTGTAAGGGGGGCGTATAATTGATTCAGCTTGTCTGTCCGTCTGTCCGTCCTTCTGTAGATGGAATCTTGTGGACACTAAATCTCCAGTACCCCTGGTCAGAATTTAATGATACTTTACAGAAGTGATAATTACAATGCCTAGTTGTGCAAGGTCCATGTTTCGGGCCTCTAAGTCAAAGGTCAAGGTCACAGGGGCTCAAGGTAGTAAAATCTTGTGGATGCTAAATCTCCAAAACCCCTGGTTAGAATTTAATGATTCTTCACACAAGTGATAAGTACAATGTCTAGTTGTGCATGGTCCATGTTTCAGGTCAAAGGTCACAGGGGCTTGAGATAGTAAACTCTTGTGCGCTTTTAATCTCCAAATCCCCTTGTCAGAATTTAATGATACTTCACAGGAGCCTTAAGTTGTGCAGGTCCAATAATTAAAGCATCAAATATTACTTAAATTTTATAAACTGTGTCAGTGGGGTTTTCGGGGGTATTCATCACCTTCAGTTATAGGTCTAGTTATGTAAGGTTGCCTGCAATTTAATTTGTAGATGATCCTTATTGTATTTGAACTCCATATGTCAAAGATCAAGGTCAAAGTGAACTCCGTTAACTTTTCCTTGACAACGATCTACAGGTCGCAATGTTCATTCGACTTTCATGAAACTTGCTCAGAAGGTTGCCTTCAACCTGTAAATTACCACTATTGTTTTGTGGTCCGTGAGTGTGTCAGATATCATGGTCATTGCTGGTCAATATTGGTCTTACTGAGGTGGTGATCCCTAGTTGGTCAAGGTCACAATGACCTCTGTTGCCTTTTCTTTTATAACATTCCAAATGATTTTCACAAAAGTTACTCAGAACAATCGAATCAGTCCACTAGTGTGATACTGGCTCTGTTTGGCCTCATTAAAAATATCATGGAATGTAGTCATAAAGAATTACTTTGATTTGAAATAAAACATTGATTCTTTTTACACCTGTCTTTTTCTCAATATTCATGATTACTACCAAAGACCTTGCACACAATCCTGTCATGTCCTGTTGTTGCTTACTCGGCATGTAATTCCAAGAGAGAGGAGTATGATAGAAGTGACAGATTTTATTCTAACTGCCTGCCTAGCAGCATGGCCACTGAAGGATCATGATTGCATCTGACAATACTTATATTTATTAGCAAGTGAACTTGCAATTGATACTGTGTCTTTCCGACAGTTGTCTTTTTGCATTGAAATAAATAGCTGAGTAACCACATCTTGTTATACCCTAGAAACGAAGTTTAGTGGGATTTACTGGAAAAGATATGGTCAGTCGGTCTGTAGCATTTTACTTGTCCGGAGCAAAACTTGATAACTACTGGTTGTAATTCAATACAACTTCATTCAGTAGTCAAGCACAATGAGAGAAAGTGCTGTGTACAAGAACCATAACTATATCTTGACTAATTACAGAGTTATTGTCTTTGCTACTTTTCCTTGTCCAGTCATAATTAACTTCAAAATTTCTGGTTGGAATTCAATTCAACTTCATACAATGGTTGAGCACAATGGGAGGAAGTGCAGTGTACAAGAACCATAACTCTATCTTGACTAGTGACAGAGTTATTGCCCATTGTTACTTTTCCTTGTCTAGAGCTTTACTTGGAAACTCTGTCTTAGGTATATTACATACATTTTCATTGATATCTGGCCTAAATATAAACTATGAAAAAACTAAATTGATATAGATAGGCTCTCTTAAATATAGTATGAGGTTGATTAAAGCAAGATAGAAACTTTCATGGGGTGATACTAGGTTTACTTTTTGATGTTGATACATGTATAAACAAGAGCTGTCCCTCAGAAGTGACGAATGCCCCCGAAAGAGGTGTCTCACAGTCTGTGTCCTCTCCATGTGCTCAACAATTGTGCCATGTAATTTTAAAATCCTTCCATGCATGACAGAGTTACCATGCATACAGTATTCCATTACCTTTAAACTGTAAGTGTGACCTTGACCTTTGAGTTAGGAACGTGGGTCTTGCACGCGACACATTGTCTTGATGTGCTGAACATTTGTGTCAAGTTATTTTATATTCAATCAATACATGACAAAGTTACAGCCCGGACACGAATGTGTGCATATATACAGGATTCTATTACTTTCAAACTCTTAGTATGACCTTGACCTTTGAGGTATGGACATGGGTCTTGCATGCGACACGTCATCTTGATGTGCTGAACATTTGTGCGAAGTTATTTTAAAATCCTTCAATGCATGACAAAATTTACAGTCCGGACACAAATGTGTGCATATATAAAGGATTCAATTACATTTAAACTGTAAGTGTGACCTTGACCTTTGAGGTAGGGACATGGGTATTGCATGCGGCACATCGTCTGGATGTGCTGAACATTCATGCCAAGTTATTTTAAAATCCTTCAATGCATGACAAAGTTACGGCCCGGAAAATGTAAGGACGGACGGATGAATGGTGCGATTTTAATATGCCACCCTTCGGGTCATAAAAAGATGCATGACTTAAATTTTAAGGATAAATTAAAAAAACTGACAAACATTATCAAATACTGGAAAGAACGTAAGTTGACACCAACAGGTAGAATAGCTGTTGTCAAAACAATGTATGGAAAACAATAATTCCTCTCTCTGTTCCAGGTTGATTCCATCTGGATTGAGTCTCGATAGAAGTATTAGCACTGACTGGTAGTCTTTTTTTTCAGGCCCCTTAATGGGTAACCCCATTTATTTTCACACACTACAAATAAACAATTACAAACAAGCTCTATGGCCTTTTCAAGATGCTATATTAACAATATCTTTGTTTAAAACTACATCCTGTAAACATAAAATATAGATTTTTTAACTAGCTTAGCTGAACATTTAAAGTCACAGTGTACTAATATTATAATTATATTAATCTTTCTTATACCATAAAGCCATTACAAATTTTCTTATACATCAAACTTGTCCAGGAAACCGTAATCATGCTCACCACAGGGTCACCTTCAAACAGATTCCTAAACTCCAACAAAATTCAACATCATAATGACAACTTGTGTCAAATCCTATACATTAGCTTAAGCGTTCCTGTGACATTTACAAAATCAAACTGTATGTAATAAACTGAACAAAGTTCCCTTTTTTGTGACAACCTACTACATACAAAAATCAAAATGGTTAGGTTAAGGGAGATGAAAGTCTTCATGTTAAAATCAATTAAATTATAAATAGAATATTGCTTTTTACTATAACATAATTATGAAATTTATGAAAATACTAGCTGAAAAAGTTATATTGAGATTTTGAAAAAGTGTACTTGTTTTTATGTAGACATGTAGAAATTGTTTTTATGTCGACATTTTTATTTTCATTATATTAGAAAAATCTGTTTTTGCAAAAGAAAGTCTTTCTAAGCATACTGTAATAGTATAATTCTAATGCCATAGAACTACACGAACATAAAAAGACAAGAACACAAACATAACAATTGTGATTTACCGCTCAAACAATACATTAATCAGTTTTTTTCCGACACCTATTGGGGAAGACTTATAATTTGATTGAATTTATATGGGTTCTTTTTTTACTATGCCTAAATATGTAAAGAATTGACAGAGTTCTTTAAAATGGATAAATTTTGACTTTGGTGGTATCATTCTCTTTGAATTTTGCTAATAAAAAATAAAATTATGCATGCTATTATTCACAGACTTCTTTTGAAATGTTCAATTTCCCTACATGTGAGCAATTGTTTTCAATCAGAAATATTATGGATTGCCAGAAATGTTTTACATCTTCACATTCACAAATAGATGTACATTGTCAAATCTGTCTTAAGCAACCACACAGAGGAAGCTGCAATGGTGGTCTCTTAAGACAGGTGGTCTCTTAACTCAAGATAAATTCCTATCATCTTAAATTACAAGAGATTGATATAAAATGGTTGCATATGTCAGGATGTTGCTTAACTCAGGTGGTCGCAAAGGCAGGGCTAACTGTATAACGCTTTCATCAGTACTTTTGCAAAGTGTACATCTCTAATAATTTTATGCCAATTATACTTAAAAAAGTGTTTTTGCATCAATTCTGTGAATTAGTTTACACTGAACGTATCAAAGATTCTTATCTGTTGTGGTATTTGATGTTAATACACAAATTTGTTGCCATTGAAAGTTTTTGGCTAGCAAAAGTTTGTTTTTCAATTTTGATTCTGAATTAGGCTTAGATCTGATTTTTGCAAAGGTCTCATAAATATGCTTGCAATCTTTTTCATCACGTGTTATTACCTAAATTGTCTTAGATTCATTGTTTCCGGTGAATTCCTAAGTTCTCTCTTAATTTGTTAAGTGATTGAATTAATCCCTAGTAATGTAAAAAATTAATATTTATGTTAAAAGTGTTTCTAATTAATGAATTCAAAGTCAAAGAATAATCTTTCATCATGCACTAAATCTGAAATAAATAAAATGCTTTCCTGAACTAAACTTTTATAATAGACAGTCTTGCCTCCGACCTTCACTATTGCATTCCACGAAATAGGCTGAGCTAAAACATCATTCCATGATGTTACAATACGTTTTTTACCTAATACAAAGAATGATTTAAAAACTTCATTCCAGAAAGGATTTGTTATCTTTCGTTTGTTTTTCCTACATTTCTGTAAAGGTCGGAGGCATTGGCATATAATTCAAATACCAGTAAAGCATTTTTAAGTGATTTTTCTGTTGCGTCTTCAATTAAAAAAGTGTCGTGTGCATATTATGAAATGAAATGTCCTTCATTCCTTATTTTGATGCCTTTAATGTGTTCATTTATCCTTATCATTGAAGCTAATATCTCTGCACAGAGTACGTAAATGTACGGGGATAGTGGGTCACCTTGTCTGCACTCTCTTTTTATTTGGAACCAATCACAGATAAGTCTGTTTACATGAAGATATATTAAAAAAACACCACTTATCCACTTTTTAATGGTGTTGCCAAAATTACAGAAATCAAGTGTTTTCATAAGAAAAGTCCGCTCTAACGAATCACAATCTATTAACAAAAGTAAACCGGGTATCTTATTTGTTTCTGTATAATCAAGTAGGTGAAATAACATTCTGGTATTTTTTCAATAAGGCGCCCTGAAATGAAAGGACTTTCTTAATTCTGTTTGCAATACAAGCAGAAGCTATGTTATACAAGACATTTAATAATAAAATTGGTCACCAACTTTTCTAAATTTGCTATCTTTCTTTCCTTTTGGGATGAATGTTATTACACCTTCTTTTCGAGTTACAGATAATTCATCAGTTGAAAAGCTGTACATAGTTTATTGAACGTATACAAAATCTCCTATATCTTTCTAGAAAAAAATACTTTAAAAAATTCAACAGTGAAGCCACCAGAAAGACCCAGGACAATTATTTTTCATATTTGAAAAAGCCTTACTTGCCTCATCTTTAGTAATTTGACCCTCTAACATTTTTTTGGATAAAGTGTTAGTTTAGGAATTTAACACATGTATCATTGAAATTTAAACAATCTTTCAAATTAGTTTAAGTTACCGCTCTTTCATCATAAATATTCTTGTTTAAATACTCAGTATATTTGAGGAGATAATTATTGATTTTTTACGTTTCATCAGTTCTCCTTTCATAATTAAAACAACCATTGAATGGTCACTCTTGTGCTTATATTCTATTTTAAAATCTACAACATTTGGAAAAAGGTTCTCTGATATCAAGAAAAATCTAACTTTGTTTCCTATAGTAATTTGCTCTCCGTGTAAATCTTGTTTATTCTATGTTAAGTTCTCTCCAAATGTCAATAAGGTTTTATTCCGTACAAATGTCTATATATTTACTAGTGTAAAACGTTTTCCAAGCATCTCAATATCAAGAATAATTTAAATTCCATTTCCATCATTTTTTACTCGTTTATTTTTAGATTCATTTGTATTACTGAAGAGTATTGCTGTTCCTCTTGATTGACTGCTGTACCAATTGACTAAACATTCATATCACCACTTAGCTCCAAAGTATTTTTCTTCTTTCTCTGTGAAATGTGTATCTTGAATGCAATATATATTCCTTACTGCTTTTTTCAGAAAATTTAAAACATCTTTCCTTTTATCCTTTCACGAAAACCCTGGCAGTTGAAGGATGCTACTGTTAATTTTTCAGTCATGATTATATTAAGTCTAACATATACCCTGTGCAGAGATTACACTTAAGCAATATTGTATTTCCATTAAATGTTTGCAGGTCGGGAAATCACTAAACAGGAACAACATATAACATTAAAAGTTAAATACAAAGAAAAGAACATAAAATCTAACCTAACTTCAAATAACAACCGGTTCTAAATTTATCCTATTTTGACGATGATAAGGCAAACTCGCCCTTACTTTCCCCTCGGTATTTCCTTTGTATATTTTTATAATAATGTGCATTGCAAAAACAACAATATTAAAGAGCATTTTAGAATTAAAGTTATGCATAGTATGTATTTAAGGGTTGGGATAATTTACTAAACTGCATGGGCAGTTCATGCTTATGCAAAAACATATCATCGGAAAACCATTATGTAACATAACGGTGTGAACTTAGATAGAGAGGTTAGGATCATTAGTCAAATGACATGTGAGGATCATGCTTAGTTCATAACATATGTAATCCTCAGGAATTTCATTGATAAAATCTTGCATCGTTGTAATATGCTACATTACAATTGAAATATAGTGCAACGTTTTTCAATCGATATCTGAGTTAAGGGAAAAATAAAATCAATTAATTAATACAATTCACATAGGTATTCAGACATGAATATGAATATGGATTAGACATGAATATGGATTAACAGTCTGTACAACAGGTAAGTGATTATATAACTGACTTGTCTGTATTTAATTTCTGTTAAAATATTTCATTACATATTTAACAAAAGTACTATACTAGTATATAAGATTTCTATTGGCGAGCAGTTATTTAATCAAGATTGTGTTACATAGATCAATAGAGTAATAGTTTCTTTAAACGATACGGAACACATGGAAATACCCATTCGTCAGAAATATACAATAAGCAAAACAATCGTGTAGGTTACAAAGAATACTATTTTCACATTTGTGTAGTTATGTCACTTTTCAGTCACTTTGCACAATTGGAATAACTCATTTGAAGCTATTTAAATAAACTTTTTCAATTGTAATTTCAATTTGTTTTGCTCATGTATAATAATCTGGGTCCTGGGAACTTTCTCGAAATGAATTTTAGCTGTCAGATTTGACAGGTGCCAAACTGAAGTCAGTTTCATATTCATTGTAATAAATCCACATGCTAGACAAAACAAAGAGCAGTAAACATTCAGAAATATTAAAAAAAGAAACACTGAACACCAACATGAAACATTGATAAACATTAAAGGCTAATCACATCAAACCAAAGAATTAAGCAAAGAAAAGTACTATACAGAAATGTACAACAACTGCTTTAGCAAAATAATAGCTTATTCAAAAGCTAACATTTTAGCACTGCATTTGCAAAAAGAGTGTAAATAAAACATAACTAGACCTATCACTAAATGTGATTAATACCCCCCAAAAGACCGCTTTATCAACTGAAGAAGTTAGTAGTAACAGAATACCTTGCAGAAAACGAACATAGAGATGTTGTTCTTGGCAATAACTCTGTAATTTGTCAAGATAGAGTTATGGTTCTTGTACACTGCATTTTTTCTCATTGTGCTTGATCATTATATGAAGCTGCATTGAATTCCAACCAGTAGTTTTCAAGTTATGCTTCGGACACGGAAAAGTAAGGACAATAACTCTGTTATTATGCAAGATGGAGCTATTATTGTACACTGCATTCTTGACCATAGTATGAAGTTGTATTAAATTCCAACACGTAGTTTTCATGTTATGCTCCGGTCAAGGAAAATGCAGTGGACGGACGGACCGACCGCCCGACTGACCGACAGACCGACCAACCACAGGGTGACTCCCATATACACAATGCATCAGCAAAATATGCATATCCAAAACATAATTAAGGCATGATTCATTCATAGGTCAGGCATTTTGGCACTGTTTCAACAGAATAAGTATAAACAAACTATAATTATTACATAAGTATTTAAAAACTCAAACTTTGCAGCATTGCCTCAGCAAACTAAGCACAGACAAAACATTATTATAGCATGTATTCTACAAAGTTCAGCCTTTTCAGTACTGCATCAGAAAAAAGCATAAGGATTTCAGCACTACATCAGAAAAATAAACCTATGGATTTCAGGACTGCATCAGCAAAATGTGTATAAGGCCTAAAAACAAATAGTATGTTTGGTCAGGCAATTCAACTTTGTATCAGCAACATAATCAAGCTTGAATAGAAACTTATTCAAAAGCTAACATTTTTAGAACTGCATCAGCGAAATAAGAATCAACAAAACGTAATCATTGCATAAGGTTTTGAAAACTCAAACTTTGCAGCACTACCTCAGCAAATTAAGCAAAAACAAAACATAATTAAAGCATGCATTCTTCTAGTAACAACCTTTTCAGTACTGCATCAGAAACAAGAGGGCCATCATGGCCTTATATCGCTCACCTAATTACAAGTGCACTTCTGACCCTAGAGGCATGATTTGAACAAAATAGGTGGAAGACCACTAGACAGTGTTATATTCCAAATACCGCAGCTCTAGGCCTTGAAGTTTTAGAAAAGCAGACTTTTAAAGTTTTTTCTATACCAAACTACCCCCTGGGCAGGGTAAATTTTGACCCTGGAGGTATGATTTGAACATACTTTGAAGAGGTCCACTAGGCACTGTTACACACTAAATATCTAGGCTCTAAACCTAGTGGTTTTGGAGGAGAAGGTTTTCCTAAATACGTCTTTGTAAAACGAGTGACTCACTAGGCGGGGCTAATATTGACCCCCAGGGGCATAGTTTGAAAAAACTTGGAAGAAGTCTAATAGGCAATGATACATGCTAAATATCTAAACTCTAGGCCCTACGGTTTCAGAGAAGAAGGTTTTTAAAGTGTTTCCTATATAGCCTATATTAAACTAAGTGACCCCCTCAGGCAGGGTCAATTTTGACCCTGGGCTCATAATTTTAACAATCTTGGTAGAGGTCCACTAGGCAATGCTACATGCCAAATATCTAAGCTTTAGACCCTGTGCTTTCAGAGAAGAAGATTTTTTTTTTTCCTATTTGTTGCCATAGCATCCAGAGTTCTGCATGGAATGGAATTCTTTGAACAACTTTGGTAGAACTTTGTGCAAGAAATATCCTTGCCAAGTTTCATCAACACTGGCCCAGTGGTTTCAGAGGAAATGTTGTTTGAAGCAAAATATTGACGGACAACGGACAATCATCCATCCTAAAACCCTAGAAAGCATTAATTGTTTTTGTAAGTGAACTGCCCATATTTTGAACATCCTAAATATTTTATTCTACTTAGTCTCCATATCCTGCCTCTTACATGATATATTGGACGAATTAGACTTTAGCCTTTGTCTAGATCCAAACTCAATTTTTTAGACAGTTATAAGCCACCCATTTCCAGTTTTTATTCCTTACATATTTCCTTAAAAATAAAATTGCAGAGTCGTCAACTTTCACAGTTGTTGAAGTGACCTAGTATTGTGACCTGTTGTAACCCACAGGTAGCATTTGCCTGAGATGAATGTCTTCCACATATATCTAACTAACACATGACAGCAGTACCACTAATTAAGATCAATATATTTTGACTGTTTTAAAAGGATGCTGTGATCAATAATGCCGAAAGCCTTTTGATGACTCCAACAAGGTGACATGTATCCATCTAAAACGTATGCAATCAGAGAAAAGATGCAAACAGGTGTCAGTAGAAAACTTCTATCTGGAAAATGTGTGGTCAATTATAACAGATCTTAAACCTGTTCTAGTGATAACGCCCCTTTACTTAAACAGATCCTCCACTAGCGACTCTTTCTGTGTGTCTTTTATCCAGTTGTAGATACTTCCCATGTTTGTGCCAAGTTCGAAACGGCGCCTTTTTGGAAATAAAAGTTGTTGGTCTGGTTTAAGGTGAAAGTAAAAGTCAGGCAAACCTTCGGTTAACATGCCCACAACTTCAACATATTCATCATTATTGTTTGTCAGAAGTGGAGCTCCTGAAGCCCCTTTTTCCATGAAACAGTCAACTATCATTTTCGAAGGGCGATCGTAGCCAAGGTAACCTTTATCTATTAGAGCAGGATTCTTACCTGCCTCCTGTAATAAACGTTTGAGACACGTGTTGTCCTTCTCTACCCACTCCAGTGCGTCCTGTATTCTTGTTGAAGATGGGTGAAATATATCACATTTTGGTTCCAAACATTTTTTATCATGCTTAGAGTGACCAAACCCTATCATAGATACAGTTCTACAATACTGCTGTGTACTACAACTAAGATTCATTTTTGTTGGTAAGTTTGAGGGGTTAGCTATTTGCAACACAGCTACATCCAATTCTTCTTTGTAAATACATTTTTCATAAATCTGGTACTTCACATCATGTTCAACGAAAGCAGACTCACTAAACTTGATAAAGGTGTCGGCATTAGCAAGTCGTCGTTCATCTCTATCACCGCTGCCGGTAGGATCTGTCACAAGAGAAATAACAAGAGTGTCAAACTGTCACAAAATACGTCCGACAAGGAAGCAGAACACAGTATCTGGCAGTTAATAGGTTTTGTAAAACCTGTTAGAACTATAGAGCGGATAAGGTTAATTGACATGTTTGCACTAACAAGGCTAATTTCACAATAGTTCGATCATTCAAGGCTCATAATTCAAAAGTGCCTTAGGCGATGTTGCTGGTAATCAGACTTGGTCAAGACATTATGCCCATAAATATTTTCACCAAGTTTGGTGAAGATCTGATGAAAACTGCTTGATTTAGAGAGCGGACAATGCTGATTTGGAATTTCGCATAATTCAAGGGCAATAATCCAAAAAATGCCTATGGCGAGTTGGGTGGTTATCGAAAATGGCTGAGTCATTATGCCTACAAATATTTTCACCAATTTTGGTGAAGGTCCAATGAGCAATGTTTGACTGAGAGAGCGGACAAGGATAATTTGGCCAATTTTGCATTATTCAAGGGCCACAATCCAAAAATGCCTACAGCGATTTGCTGGTTAACAAACTTGGCCTACATATTATGCCCATAAATATGTTCACGTAGATTTGGCTGGTTATCGCACTTGGCTGAGTCATTATGCCTACAAACATTTTCACCAATTTGAAGAAGGTCCAATGAGAAATGTTCGACTATGAGAGCGGACAAGGCTAATTTTGCTAATATTGCAAATTCAAGGGCCATAATCCAAAATAAAATGTCTTTGTCGATTTTACAGGTTATCGAACTTGACCGAGAAATTATTCCCACAAACATGTTCAGCAATTTGATAAAGATCGGATATAAACTGTTCGACTTAGAGAGCGGAAAACGTTTGGACGCCGCCCGTCTGTCACGGGTTTCCCATAATACGTCCCTTCGTGCGTATAATTAACAAGAAACAGTGTATTACCCGAAACTGTAAATTTTTCGTTTCTGATTTTAGCTTTCTTTTAGTAAAAAAGACTGGACAGAAAAATAGAAAACTCAGTTGATAAAGATGGTCGTAGAAACATACATGGACATCTATTTAATTGACGGGTTTAGTTTTATCTATTACCCGACGTGTGGATAAACAATATGAGCTTGGTTAAATTCCAAACCAAACCGACAGAAAGGATTAAACCAAAGTCATCATTTGCAGATCAATGGTCCATCATAAGTCACTGATACTGTTCAATGACTGAATATGATGTTAGTGTTATTAATGTGTATGTATAAACTTTTCATAAAGCATAAGTGATAATTTAGCTATATATTTCATTAGAAATATCTGTAAACTTCATTAAACAAATATCTATACCCGTCAATTAATATATTACAGATAATTCACAGTGTATGGCCGCTATAGTTGGATGATGATATTTTGCATCCTGGCCTACGTTAAAGATCCAAATACCCCAATGAGCATGTTTTATGACATTTTAAATGTTAATGCCTCCAACAAACAGAAACGAGTTAAACCAGACCGTCAATCTGAATTGTTAAATCATGAAGTAAATGATGCACAAGAAAGCATTATCACTATCACTACCACGACTTGGATAAAATGAAAACAATATATAATTAATTAACATAGCAAAGACATATACAACTACTTCAACAAATAACAAATATCAATTAAGAATCATTTCATTAGCATAGCAAATTTTCAACAACACTTTTCTACAATTCTTGCACTTTACGGTTAAGCTATGTATACTTATAACTATCAAGGGAATATTAACATGCTAAATCACAGAAACGAGCAACACGATTAATAATGTTCGTACCATAAAATACTTTGACATTGTACATTTCAATAATTAACTTGGTTAACAATCAGAATTACTTATCATAAGTTTAAAAGGTCATTCATAACGCGTCTCGCATTATGCGGGTCGTACCGACTATAGCCTCTTTAGAGGATGGTGGACCCAATAAGGACAATTAAACAAACAAACAAACGTGTCGCGTTATGAATGACCTTGTCGTTATCGTGATATTACTAATGTTATTATGGTTTGTTGAAACAAAAGATTTCTCTTTCCTCGGCTAAAATATACACCAACCGACTTAGTGGTAATATGGTGTCCTCCAGTCATTGACATAGCACAAAAGAATACCATGATTTATTAATACATGATTTAATTAATATACTGTACGAGTGTGACATCTAGCGGAAATACACGAATGAGCCGTGTTTATAAATGATAATTGGCCCATAAGAAGCATAATGGACGACGATTTTAGTCCAACTGTTGTTATGCGACTGTGGACCGATTATCACGTTACGGCCTGACGCAGAGGGGTATTAATGTTTATGATATATAATTCACGTTTTCATTAGTTTATACTAATTTATTTTAGGTCGATTGTGAAACAAGTTATACAACTTATATTAATCACTCTCGACACCTCATTCTTGATGGTATCCATTGCTGTGAGGGTATGAGAGAAGAGAATCCTGTTGCCCTTTTTATGCTGAGCGCCAAGCAAGGGAGCTACTGGTGCCTTTTTTACGTCTTTGGTATGTTGCGGCCAGGCAGCGAACCCATGACCTCCCGCACTCGAAGCGGACGCTCTACCACTAGGCTATACGTTTTCATTTTAGAAACGACTTCCAGTACAATTTGCAAGAGTAACTACTTCTTAGTTATCCATAGCATAATACAAACTTACTTGTTTTCAGCATCTGACATCTCTCAAGCAAACAGTTAAATGTCAACATGAAAAAAGTCTTGTAAAAATTTTAATTTAGTTTTATAACCCTTTGCTATGTATGATCAAGTAGTCAATTAATCTAAATAGATTTACGAGCTGTCCGACCGTATTTTTATCTTAAAGTAAAATCGACAATTTTCCTGAATTGAACACATTTACAATCTGCCTGCATTTAGTGATCATGTGTCATGATGATAATAATTTTATAAAGAGCAGACTACTTAATTAAGGTTCCAATGTGTTTTCCATACTCAACAAAATCTCACATTTAGTTAAATTTAACTCATCTTACCGATTACAGACCGAATGACGTGAAAACATGTCATAACATAGCTGGTGCCAACACGGAAGACTGTTCCAACTATTTGTTTATTGGAAACCAAAAACCCCACAGACATCATTTGCTTATGTAAAGCCGCTACCATGGATTGACTTAGGGTGTCATCGTCGTCCTTTTTGAATTGATGCCCAGTATCATCTCCTAAACTTCTTTGTGATGATACCCCGGTATGCGTGACATCAAGCGTTTCTCCTGAAACTTAAAATATCACTTAGTGGTATAAACATACTCTCACAAACCTACCTTGTAATAAAATAATCCTCTTCCTATCACGTCATCTAAATAGATATGCTATTCATAACTTTTAATATCTGAACATTTGTGTCATGCGTTTTGAAATCCAGTATCCAGTTCAGGGGTTACAAAGAGGACGCAAATTACAGTCACATAACCTCAATATTGTATGTGTGACCTGGATATTAAATGTAGATGGCGGCTGTAACACATTGTTTATATCAACTCGATATTGTTATCATCTGATTAAATTTTCGTGAATATCCTCCAAGGAGTTTACGATACAAATTCTCATGATCTTTAACTGCTAAATGTCACACTGACCGTCAGTCAGCTCTGTTGAAACGATGGTTTCAAATGTTGTCTCAATAACCTTATCATTACACAAAATTTTCATGAAAATCATTCAAAGGGTTAAGTAGACTTAACCTTACGATCTTTAACCTAAATATATGGCTCAATTTGGTGGTTTCAAAAAGATGACATTTGAAACAAGTTTAACGGAAGAATCTTTCGACCAGTTTTGGAAATACATTCTTTTGAACTTTGAGTCCTTGTCTCGTATGTGATACCCTTCCCTTAAGCCGGTATCATACGGACATAGATTCTGCACAACACTTTGTCGAATAATATGAACATTTTACTTCAGATTTGTGACAATTCTTCAAGTAGTTAAGTAGTTAAGGGAATATGCATAACATCAAACATGTGAATCGAATGTTGCTATGAAATGTGCTATGCAGAACATATGACTAAAGTTCCAAGTACATTTTCAACATGATTAAGAGAATCCCTTGACTTTTGACACAAAAGATAAACTAAGATGACCATTTTGACATGAGAGAGTGACATTGAACTAAGAAAAACATAAGATAAACACTTTACACAAGTTTCATGAAAAGCATCCAAAAAGTAATGGAGATTTGACCCAAATAATAAAAAGAACACCCTTCCTGGGATTAAGCTAAGTCACCGGAACAACATAACCCATTTTGAGCCCTAAGTGTGACCTTGACCTTACATGTAACTCCTTATTGTTGTGTATGACATACCCTGGTTGTATGAACAACAATTGTGTGACGTTCTAATATCATATTGTTTTCTTTATTCAAAGAAAGTAACAGAAAAACATTCCAACATAAAACGATTCATTATCAACGAGTATTACCTATTTTAGTTTTATCAACGAAATGACAGAACTATTGTTTTGATTATCTGAATCAAAAATATCACTAACGGTGATGAATACTCTCAGATGCCACGCTGAAAACTTTTATTTTACTGCACTTTTAAGCTGCTTTGACACAGTAAAGCTGAAAAACCAAAGAATGTGGGTGCTGGACACTCGGACATATGAAATGCATTGTATTGTAAATGTAGTAAATGTGAGTGACACTTAAGATAGATATTTAATATGAAAAGTATACTACTGGTGGAAACATAAAAATCAGAACAGTCTGCTTCTTATTTGTTCATCTTCATTTAAATTTTCTATAACTATTTTACTTATATTATTAAAATGTCACTATGGTATCACTCCAATTACAGGTAGTGTCTGGACAAATTAACCTGATCCTGACCTTTATGCATGAATATATTATTCAGTGACTGAACTGAATAAATCAATTTTCGTGAGCAGATAGTGCATTTGCCGTACTCTTCGTTACAATTACGTATTTTTTCACAGGTTTACAATCTGTTTTGTACTAGAGATGTATTGTCCGCCGTAGGTAAGTAGTAAGAATCACGTAAACTGAATTTTTAATACGTAACATGGAATGCACAACCACCGCGAGTTTTTTTTGTTTTGTTTGAAAAAGATGAAATATCAAAAATATACAATTTTCACTGACGCTGACAGGATTCGAACACACGAGGTACGTATACAGATTAGTAATACCAAGAATCAAGATCGCTACCAACTGATCTATCGACCCAATTGTTATTATCAGTCAGTCTGGACAATTTTTAACAATTACTATGTATAGCTAGCCATGTGCATATTCGTAAAATAATAGCCAAAGATAAATATAGAACATATATCGACCGTGAAATTATGCTAATAGAGGTCAGGAGGATCAGGTTAATTTGTCAGAGTAATAACACGTACCTATCCAGTATTTTGTCAGTTCCTTCGATACATGAATCTCTGCACTGCAATCACATCTTACTTCTGGGTCATGTGCAAGAACACCGATTGCAAATTTCTTTCCGAAACAGAGGTCTGCTACTGGGCATTTCACAAACACTTCAATACTACTTGACTTCTGGATTTGGTTTTTAAGAAGACCAGAGACAAAGTCTTTGACTTCTAAACACAAATTTGTGTCAGGCTCTTGACCAGTGCTACTGAATTTCGTCAGCCATATTTGTATTCCGTGGTCAAAGAAGTATATATAGACTGAGTGATTATCTTGCAGATCAAATACACCACATCCGCAGAAAATCTCAGACTTTTCGCCCTGTTTAGAAAGTGGCCATTTACTGATGCAGGACGCTAGGACCTTGTTGAATACAGCCATTGGAAAGAATCCAGATGACGTTTTGAAGCAAAGTTTACTAGTAGACTTTCGTTTTTTGCTATTGCTGTTCTCCAAAAGGCCCTTTGGTGGTGATTCTTTAAGAAAACATGGAGCAAAATAGAAGTCGGCGGCCTAAAATAAAGAGACAGCTGAACATTACATTTAATTTCAACTTACAATTATTCAAATATAATCCTAAATTCTATTTGTAAAACTATTTTGCTAGAAACTTAGTGATCAATATCGATATATTTGATTGAGCCAATGGTAATTTAGATATGTAATTATCCTTACAACTAAATGTGCACTTTTATTCACGGCCTTCTTTAACAAAGACATATCATCCCACAAAACAGTTTGAAGCAAAGAAGAAGGAAAAAGAAACCATCTGTGCACAGAATTGTAATGTAGCATTTCTAGAAACGACTATGAGCAATTATAATATGTTTTTGTCATTACCTCCTGTTTGTCTGGTTGCTGTTTGGGTTTTGCTATGAAGCATAGTTTCTCTAGATAATCGAGTAATAGCTTTTTGTGTTCTAGAAACTCAGCATTCCCATCTTCTTTCCAAATAGCATCTGCAAACATAAATACATGTATACACATTTTATTGCTATTGATTTAAACGTATTTAATTGATGTTACTTCGAGACGTAAGACATGCGGTTGAAGGCAACTTATAAAGGCATAAAGTTGGACACTGACATTTTTAGCTTACCTGGCACAAGGTACCAGAGTGAGCTAATAGGATAGCATTTCGTCCGTCGTACGTAGTATGTTGTACGTCCGTTAACATTTTCCTTCAAAAGACATCTTCTCTAAAACCACTAGGCCAATGATAATATAACTTGGCAAGGATGTTTCTTGCATGAAGCCCTTTCATAATTGTTCAAATAATTATATTCCATGTAATGTAACTCTGGTTGCCATAGCGACGGAAAGGAAACACTTTAAACTACATCTCCTCTGAAACCACTACGCCAGTGATGATGAAACTAGGCAGGGATGTTTCTTGCATAAAGGCTTTTCATTTCTTTTCAAATAATTATATTCCATGCAGAACTCTGGTTGCTATGACAACGGAAAGGAAAAACTTTAAATTTCCTCTTCTCAAGAACAGAAAGGCATATAGCCTAGATATTTGGCATGTGGCATAACCAAGTGGACCTCTACCAAGATTGTTCAAATTATGAGCCCCGGTTTAATATTTACCCCACACGCGGGTCACTTGTTTTTACATAGGCTTACAGGAAAAACTTTCAAAATCTTCTTCTCTGAAATTTCATTGCCTAGAACTTAAATATTTACTATGTGGCATTACCTAGTTGACCTCTACCAAGATTGTTCAAATTATGACCCCTGCTCAAAATTGACCCCGCCCGGGGGTCTCTTGATTTTACAAAGGCTTATGTAGGAAAAACTTTTAAAATCGTTATTTCTGACACCACAAAGCCTTAAAAGCTTAGATATTTTGCATGTATCATTGCCTAGTTGACATCTTCCAAGAATGTTCAAATCATGCCCCCAGGTCAAAATTGACCCTATCTGCTATTGATGACCTTGTATTATAGCCAATGGAAGCCAGGTGAGCGATATAGGGCCATCTTGGCTCCTTGTTTAATAATTCAAATTTTATCAGAAAATATACTGACAAATAACAACAATAAATGGGCAAATACATACCAACAAGTTCCTGTGTCAAGATAGCGGATTCTTCGAAAACGACCCATTTGCGAAATATTTCTTGCGGCTTTTTACTGCAAAACATTTTAGCCGTAATCAAACTCTTGAAGGCATCGATCAGCCACTGTGGATCCAATATAATACTGTCATGCAGCTTTTCGTCACTGTTTTAAGTAAGATTACAATATTTAAACGCCTGTTATAAACATAACATCATTCTTTAAATGATATGTATCTGTATCTGAAAATCTGAAGAAAAAAAACCTCGGAGTTAAACTGCTATTATACTTCTGTTATACATTTCTGTCCTCATTAAAAAAATACACGGTTGTACTAGCCAATGTCTTCTTCAGTCATGTAAAGTAGAAATTACTTTTAATGTATTGCTTTCTGCAATGTTTTCCCTCTGACACAGCTAGTATTCACTAAAGCCTTCCCTCTGATTTCCAGAAAAATAGGCAATTTAGAAATAATATGTGCTTGTGTCTCATACATACCAGACATACTGTATTCCAGCAGTTAATTATCAATTAAATTTGGCACATTTACCTTAATAGTGTGTTGACAAGTGGTACTTTATTTTGTTCCTAGTTCTGTGAGAGAAAAGAATAAACTTAGCAATTTTGGACTGAACGAAATGCAAACAGTAAATACTTCAGACAGGGAAATTTCTTATATTTGAGAGACCCTACCATACTGTGGGAAAAAGAACAAAAGGGCCAAGATGACCCTATATCGCTCACCTGACTACCATTGGCTATAATACAAGGTCATCAAAAGTTTGACCTGGGGGCATGATTTGGACATTCTTGGAAGATTTCAACTAGGCAATGATACATGCCAAATAGCCAAGCCTTAGGCCTTGTGGTTTCAGGAATAAAGATTTTTAAAGTTTTTCCTATATAAGCCTATGTAAAATCAAGAGACCCCCTGGGGTCAAAATTTGAACAATCTTTGTAGAGGTCTATTAGGCAATGCCACATGGTAAATATCTAAGTTCTAGGCCTTGTGGTTTCAAAGAAGCGTAAGTTTTTCTACATAAGCCTTTGTAAAAACAAGTGACCCCCGGGCGGGGTCAAATTTGACCCGGGGGTCAAAATTTGAACAATCTCGATAGAGGTCAACAGGCAGGACAAGGTTATGCCACATGCTAAATATCTAAGCTCTAGACCTTGTGGTTTCAGAGAAGAAGAAAACCAGTGACCCCCGGGCGGGGTCAATTTTGAATCGGTGGTCATAATTTGAGCAATCATAGTAGACGTCCACTAGGTGATGCCACATGCCAAATATCTAAGCCCTGGGCCTTCCTGTTCTTGAGAAGAAGAAGTTTAAAGTTTTTCCTTTCCGTTGTCACGGCAACCAGAGTTCTGCATGGAATTATTATTTGAAATGCTTTAAAAGGCCTTTATGCAAGAAACATCCCTGCCTAGTTTCATCATCACTGGCGTGGTGGTTTCAGAGGAGATGTCGTTTGAAAGGAAATGTTAACGGGCATACGACGTATGACGGACGCCGGACGATCCTAATAGCTCACTCTGGCACTTTGTGCCAGATGAGCTAAAAATAGTTAATTTCAAAGACAAAATCTTGAATAACTGGCATGAACACCTATTCAACTGACCAATGTGAGTAAACTAGTATAATGTGTGTAGTAATGGTGCAGATAACCAGATAAATTAAGTCAAGATGAAAACAATAAATGCGTACGGCCGGAAATTATGATACACTGGACACTGTTTATTACCTGAAATACAGTATGTTTCCAGACTCATGGTGAAAACTCAAGAAGACATCAATTTCTTTATCGTTTTCTATTGGAACAGGTAAAGTGTTGTTCAGTTCACGCAGCTTGACTTTAAGGAGAACCTGTTGGCAGATGCATGTGAAAATGTAATCTCATTTACATTTGTCGATTAAAAAACGTTTGCAATCACATTTCCCCCATATTCCTTAACGTAGTATATCACGGTTCTACTTATGCTCATTCATTTCCGTTATAAGAGTCAACAATATCAACATAATGCAACCATGAATTTCATGTTTAATTTAGTTTTTTTAATACTATTATGTTTCAGCTCGTTTAAAAATAAGCTCTTCTAAATAAAATGACTCAAATACCTGAACTATATTGCTGCTACTCATTTATAGGCGTGCGGACTAAGGCACTTGTTATTATTAGGACGGTGGTTTGCTTAAAGACAAATTTCATTTTGGCAGCTTGGTGATGTTACACAAAACCTATGGAGTACATATAAAACGTCACAACCAGTAGACCGGTTGGAGCTAGGGTCTTTCTTTGTGTCTAAACATTTCTATGAATGAGCGCATGTTGTGATTTTTTTCATGTTGATAGCGTCACCTAATGACGAATCTACTACAGTTTTAATAACTATAAACAAGAGGGCCCAGATGGCCATATATTGCTCACCTGGCAACAATCGCATCACAGAAAAGGCCAATGTTGACCGTGGGGTCATTCGTAGAGGTCCACAACACAATGCTACATTCCAAATATCTAAGCTCTGGGCCTTGTGGCTTTAAAAAAGAAGATTTTTGAAGTTTTCCTTATATAAATATATGTGAAATCAAGTGACCCCCGGGCACGATTAGTTTTGTCAATCATGGTAGAGGTGTTTTTTTCATACTGGTAGCGTCACCTAATGACGAATCTACTACTATAAACAAGAGGGCCCAGATGGCCATATATTGCTCACCTGGCAACAATCGCATTACAGAAAAGGTCAATGTTGACCTTGGGGCATTCGTAGAGGTCCACTACACAATGCTACATTCCAAATATCTAAGCTCTGGGCCTTGTGGCTTTAAACAAGAAGATTTTTGAAGTTTTCCTTATATAAATATATGTGAAATCAAGTGACCCCGGGCAGGATTAGTTTTGAGGAAATGGTAGACGGACGACGAGTGGTCCTAATAGCTCACCCAGGCACGTTGTGCCAGGTGAGCTGAAGATGCACACATTTAAAGACTACATGCGTTTTATGAACTACACATCACGGACCTAACAAATTCAATACCTTGCGGCCTACATCTTTTAACGTATCAATAATTTTCTCCAACGTTATCCATTTTGCAGGAATCGACTCTCCCCAGTAGCTCTGTTTAGAAGCTATGTCAACAATGTGTTTCCTCAGGTTCTCGACATTGGTATCAACTACAGAGTTGTCAATGGCAAATTCTTCCTGTGTGAGATGACAAAGCGTGACCTCATCTATAAGTGATCTCCTCAAATTGTAGAAGAAGTTATTCACAGTCTCTTGTTTTGTTTTCTGTGATTGTATAAAATACCTTGATTATTCATTAATAATGTACTCATGTAAATTGCGATTACTTGAAACAACCAATGTATTTGGTCTAAATGGTGATGTAATTACTACTTTATCTTAGACTTGCATTGTCCCTGTGAGATTATTATTTTTCATAGAGAGAAGCGAGGAAGAGAGATCACATATTTTTGAATACAGAATTTTATTCAAATTCAGATGTTTATCTGTAAACCAAATTTCTTGTTTTGACGGCTTTATACATGTAGTGTAATTAAATTGTGAAATCACATCTAAAATGTTGCAAACAATATACATGTATCACTTTTTATTTGACTTTGATCAGTGATTATGAAAGTTTTTTCATGCTTGACTCAGTTTGAATAAAACTGTTTTTACCTCTAGCACCATGTATGAAAACAATGAAATAACAATGTTAATAGTATTGAGCGACATTATTTACCTGGCACTCATGACTATTCCGTATAACCCGTAAACTGGTAAAGTAATTTCCAAACATTACGAATAAAATGATGCTGTTTATTTAATAAATTGATAACATATCAAAGTCTCAATTAGCTCTGTGGATAGAGCCTTAAATTGTAGATCTCTGGGTTCCGGGTGCGAATCTTTCATCAGGGCTGATTTTTTTCATGATTATAAAGATATTTTCATAATAAATTTCCGGGTAATATCGACATATACACATTTTTAAGATACGCATTTTGAAAGAAATGTAATATCATTCTTAATCTTCCTGCAGGTATTTAGGAAAATGCATAAATAGAATATAAAAAAGCGAAAACGGTGAATAAATCAGTGTCACAAATTTAACAAAAATAGCCATCCACTTATAAATAACTTTAAAGGTCATCGGTCAGGATTCGAACCCATATGCAACCTTGCATACAAGCTAGACATCTTGCCACTATGTCATTGTCTATGCGGTGTGAATCTCAGTTGGTGAATAGTATTTGCAATACGATAATCAATTGATATAACGAAAACACACCCGAAGATAACCGAAGATACTGGCGAAGATTAATGAGTGCCAGGTAAATAATATCTCACAATAGTTTAAGTCTTAATATTTTACAGAAATTAATAAAATGTTTAGATATTTTATTGATCGGTGGCTGGAACACGATATAGAGTCCGAAAGTACGAAAAAAAAAAACAACATTCATAATCATTTAGAGTGTTCTTCGAATTAACACTATGGTATAATCTTACTGGATTTAATTTGTCTGCAAATGTTCCAACTAGTACAACAGGAGGTCCATTCTCTCCAGGGATGTTGCAAAACTCATGTATGGAATTTAACCAGAAATTCACAAAGTCTGCAAACACAAATACAACTAAATATAATTAATCATCATATCGTGACATGGCGTCATTACGTGTATTTACTGAGTAATCATATTTTTCATTAACTGATTTATGTGGTTTCCTATAAACATGCCGTGCCACAGATGCAAGATCAAACTTTGCAGTCACGAGATATTGTTAGATAAAAGACATTTAGGTAACAGAATATCAGTCAGGTTTTTTTTCGGAGCAGCCGTATTAAGATCGCTTTTGAACGGAAGTTTGGAACTCTTCAACCGCCAATGAAATGACGAGTAGAAAACATGTATATAACATTTTTCGAAAGAGAAATTTACGCTGTAAGGCACCTTCTAATTGGATAATACAGGGTGCACAGAATTACCGAAAACAACCGAAAAATACCTTATTCAGGGTGCATAGAATTTCTCTCTCAAAATCCAGTAACAATCATAACATGATGCGGCCATTATATCCCTTTGAAATGTATACAGCTTAATTCTTTAGGGTTCCGCACCGTGGTCGAGTAGTTAGAGTCGCTGACTTGAAATGTTTTGAAATACTTGTGTTGTTTGAGAAATCCCCCAATTTATTTCCTAAGCACGTATTACAATTACGAACTACGTTAGAAAGGCCTAATAGTAACAATTATGATTAATTTTGTTAATTACACCATATCATAGGTAGTATGTACAGGTCATTGTGACACTGACATTTTACAAGGAGTGATATCTTAGTCATTCGCTTTTCCAAAGCAACCATTATATTCATTTGAAATGCATGCAGGCGGGCAGGAAGAGGAAATATGCTCATCCATTTCCCAAGGGAAAATATCAGAAAATAAAAATAGTTTATTCTCGAAAAAGTGTTAATCAATCAACCCGTGTTATACTTAACATACTCCTTAACAAGACCCCTGCTTTCGGTCATTTTTTATATTCTCCTTTGAACTCCCTTGATATAACCTTACACAAATACTAGATATACCATGCGACTATTAAAATCTAAACACACTGTTAACATTGTTGCTCTATTTATAGACAATTCCTAGCTTTACGTAATTTTTTTATCATATCTGGATTTGATCGGTCATTCTTGCTTCTGCTATATACATTGTCCCCTACATCTTTAATATGTTTCTTTCTTAAATTTGACATTATTGCTCACCTGATATTGTCAAGGTGTTTGCACCTTTGCTATCTGTGTAACAAGTGTCATCTTCAACTTTATCCTTGATATCTTTGGAAATATCTGTGACAAGCAAGTACACAGCTCGACTGGATAAAAAGCTCTGATGTGTTGAGTAAAACGCAAACTGTCCTGCAGAGTCCCACACCGACAGATCTGCGGTGTCGGAATCTCCATCGTTCATAGGGTGTTGCTGACTTTCTTCAATCAGCTCCTTTAACAAATTTCAGTTTACGAGTGAAAAAGATAGAATCATTTTTAAAGACTACTTATTTAACAAGAAAATTAAATAAAAGAGATAAAACGAAAACGGAGTAAGATAGTGCTATGTATTTTGACACTTGACTTTCTCTTAATGCCTTCTATTTTTATGTTAAATTGCAATTCAATCAATCAAACTCTGTTTGTTAAGCTCTGGGCTAACATAATTAGAATAATAAAGGGATATAAATATGAACATACAAGGTAGCGTTATGCATTTATTAAAATATCTTCTATCATTGTCTTTAATAGCAACGGTCATCCTAAACATATTTTTATGTTTTCGCGGACAAGCTTGGTATAAATAATTAAGGGCTCTTATCAAGTTATTATTTGATAACAATCGATAACTTTCATTGTACATAAAGCGGTGTGAGCGGGGGAGTTGTCATCAAGAAGAAGGACATTTTTCTGTGCTAGAATCATACGTAACTGTCTGGGTTTTTCTCGAAGATAATTTACAAAATACTTTAGAATAACATTTGGTAGCAACAGTTTACCTTTAAGCATAAAATAAGTAATTGTTATCCCATGTGCATCACACAAAGCAACCGACAAATGGGGGAAAAAGCTTGTTTCGACTCCTCGCATCCTCCCCGCACTAACCTTGCTCATACTAAGTTGTTCATACTGATGCTTTGCCAATGCTTAACCTACTAGCTACCCCCTTCTGTTAATCGGCATTTGTGCATCAGAAAAACCTCAAAACTTTCAACCATTGATGGGATCACTGCCTCAGCGGGTCGCCTAAAACTAGGTTTGTCACAAACGCAGGTTCTACCGCTGCGAAATTGAGAATCACAGATGTAAAATGCATAACATCATATGCAGACATCTTGCGCAGTCTCTTGAAAATTTGGCAAGGTCAGCAAGAATTGTAGAAGGGAATGCCGTTCTTTTTACTTTGAGCTCATGTCTACTTAGTCGAACACCTCTATATATAAATACTAAATAGCAATCATTAAGTTGTTCACACTAAATTTTCATTGAAATTCATCCGACCAATCACAAGGCGTTTTCGCTCATGTATAAAATTGCTACGTAAATGCACGTAGAAAGAGAGGATCACAGCAATTTTCCGACCCCTCCTCGTGTTTTTGACAAAATTTGTACAGGGTCACCAAAACATTTCTTTTAAACTACTTCGAAATTAAGAAAAGTAAAAGTTTGAGTCATTAAAAAACAGGTAAACAGGTAAACCAGAAGCAGATTGAATCCCTTGTGATGATTTTGGAAAAAGACAACTAGACTTGTTGTTCAAAGCAAGACACATGTTAAAGCCTTCTTACTGGTAGCCATGGCAACTATAGTTTTGTAAGGAATGAATTTTCAAAACCTGATTTATGGTCCGAGCTTTTACTCGGACAGGTAAAATCTAAAAAGAACGTACTTGTTGTGGCACTATTCGAATGAAACGTAAGCTCAGATGTTGAAAACAGTATGAGGAACATATAAATCCGTCGAGAACACATCATTACAATTGTAATTTACAAGGCGAACAAACACAAAGTAAATCATAGCACACGCGAATAAAACTGTCAAAGGAAGGGACAAGGCAACAAACAAAGTGCATATAAACCATTAAATAGGAACACGTAAAATAGAACAATTCACCAAAAGGGATATAATGACCTTATTAATGTAAATTCGAATTAAATTTTCATAATATGATATTAAGATCAAGCAATTGGCACGATTCTAAATGCAAGTTTTACTAACAATCTACAAGCAGAATATATTTTAGTACGATTTTCTTTCGTTATCTTTCTCGTTTTTAATATTTTTAATAGCTAGAAGAAAGCTACCTCCAAATGATTTGCAGTATTTTCGTCCCTTAGTCTTTCTGGGGTAACTGTTCTAGAATTCGTCATATTGTCGGTTTTGTCAGTAGACAAATCATCTTGATCAT
>JAFMSR010000009.1:4506576-4549115 GCA_022818135.1 Saxidomus purpurata
TTTTAATTTTGATGTGGTATATGGAGATATATTACCCGCCTCAACATAATATCACCCTTGTCTAACGACTTTGGAATTATTAGCCTAGACGTGAGCGAAAAAAGACCGTCAAATACCCTTATGATAACCCAAAGTCACTTCGTGGCGTCACTTAAAAACGTCACAAATCAGCGCGTACTATATATTCCTGACAATATTTTAACAGAAAGGAAGATAATTCAATAATGAAGTTCTCTAAAGTTACAGTTCTCGGTACTTCACTCCCTACCCTAAATGTCTTCTATCATTGTGTGAAGTATCAAATCAGGACGGCCCCAGTGGTATGTAAATCAAACTGTCTTTAATGCGACACCATTTCTTCCTAAATTTCCAAGTTTGTCTTTAATACACATTGACCGGCTCTTTCATATTTTGTACATCTTTTATGTATTTATCTTTAATATTTCAACCAAATATGATTCTTACTTAAGTTTTTCTAATAATATATTTAAGTAGGACAGAGTCTATTCTCTAGCAAGATGTTTCTGATATACTTTAATATAAATAAAAATGCATATAAGTGTATTTAAATGAAATTTCACCTTTAACTTTGATTTACCCTGGTAAAATGTATCAGTTCATCTTTTATATGGACAGTATACCATTCAGACTCATGGAAAATTAACTGACTCAATTAGAGTAGACAACAGAGCCTGCACAGGACTTGTGTACACTTGTATACATTCATAAACAATACTGTACATGGTAAATAAAATAAATTTCATATTCATAATATTAAAGTAAATGATTGAATCTCAAGTACATGAGGCATTACACCCCCTACCTATACAATAAATAAATAAATAAATAAATAAATAAATAAACCTCCTTCAGATCAACAAAACCAAGGGCATGTGCTTTTCCTAAAGCAAGAGAAAACCCTGTTCATATCTACAAATTGAAAACGTTTGCTCAAATGGACCCAGTTGAAATATTGGACTCTCTCTTTTGTTTTGTCCGTTCCTATAGAAGATATGCAACACATACTTTTCTGTGAACCCTTGTACAGACGGAGATTTTCATGACTCCATCACTCATATGAGGGGAAGAAGGGAACACTTCTAATATTGTTCTAATATTGTTCTAGTTTACGTGAATTCTATATATAGCACTTACGTGATTTTATCGGTACCGCTTTTACCTTATACTTCAACTAAATGCACGGGGAAACAGTATTAGCTCTTCGTAGGAACACATCGGACTTATTGGCATTGTCTGTCATTGTCATGCATTAAACAATTAGTCTGAATTAGATCCAATAAATGACTGTCAATTGTTCTCGTTACAATTAATTATCAAATATTGCAGACAAAATGTGTAACACGGAAATTATCAATCGGAACACCTCGGCAGATTGCTTTGATGTAGAATAACGGAATGTGCCGAGGACTTCCGATTGGGAAAGTATTTGCCAAGAGCTATTTTGTGTCGGACGACTTGCAGATGAGTATAATTAGTATCATGTATCAGAAATATAACCTCAAAACTCCAGAATTAGATGTCCTTAAATGACACCTACAAATACTGCATTTTAATGAAATGGCAGCATTTGGTTGAATCGGGAAGTAATATATTCTTTAACATCTAATAATTCCAACTAATAGGCTAAGCATTTTCTACTGATCTTGTACTGTCTTTGTGTAATCTCTTTCTGACGTCAGTTAAATGCAACATAATAAAAGTCGATTACGCGGTGGTTAGGGCATTCGCTTCCGGAACGGAATATCCGGTATAATTAGAAAGTATCCAAGTATCTGAGTATCATGCGGGTCTTGTTTATGATTATTACATGCGCATATGTATATAATAATGACTTCTGGCACTACTTTTTCTGGCAAATCAGACACTTTAACATCATATCAGACACGTTCTACACAATGTCAGAAAACATTGTGCAAATATTGCTTTTGTTCCCACATGTCACCTCTGTGCTTCCGTACTTATGGTTGCTTGAACAGTCTTCTTTTTTATCATTATACTAGATTTAGATTTTTCCTTTGCATAATGAGACTGATTAAAAGGCTTTCTTTTTCATTTTTATCGTGAACAAAACTTATGATTTAAACAAAATCATTTATCTTTAGTTTTTCGTTTTTTCTTTTTTTATTATCGCGTGGCCACGCGATAGCGTTTAGTTTTACGTTTTTTCTTTTTTTATTATCACATGGCCACGCGATAACTTTAGTTTTTCGTTTTTTCTTTTTTTATTATCGCGTGGCCACGCGATAGCGTTTAGTTTTACGTTTTTTCTTTTTTTATTATCGCGTGGCCACGTGATAATATAAAAAAAATTCCCACATGTCACCTCTGTGCTTCCGTACATAAGACACCTATGAATTTAGAACAAAAAATAACGGTTATCTCTTGAAGTTAATGCATTGATTATGATTTTCCGTCAGCTTTCATTCTGGAAACATATTTTAATATGTGCATCAATAGCTCGATGATTAAGGTGTGGAAGGTACTGAGTTCGAATCCATGTCGGAGCACAAGTGTGTTCTTGATAAATAACACTGATTCCGCACGTGCATCAGTCCATCAAAAAGCGACGAAAAACTCGATTGTGCTTATACATTGTATCACGAACGAATGTTTATGGGCTATTAATGCGCTATTGAAGCTTTCTTCTTAATCAAACTAAACTTACGTTGACTCATGCCATAAACATTATTAAGTTTCCATCATTTTAATAACAACAGTAAAAACTTTAACAGAGCACATATCTCTCTTAACAATGTACAGTTCAGACGTCGATTTAATGTTACAGTAGTGAGTCGGAACTTTTGACGTTTGATTTGATTGTGTGTGATGGCTTATATTTCTGTTTTGTAGTTGGTACAGTGCTTGCCTGTTGGTATGCTAACTGTATCTGACCCACCAGTTGTGTACATTGTGAAAATGTCAGCACCGCAATTTTTTGTAGCAGCTATAGCAGTCTGAGTACATATCTTCTGAGACCATTGCTTGCGTTTTGGATCTCATCTTCCATACCTGGTCGAAACCCGGTACTGTAGTGCAGATACTAATGTTTGACATGTCGTACCTCTGTGGCTCTGGCAGTTCCCATTGGTCAAAAGTTGTCGGTGGTTCAAGATAGGCAGCATTTGCTTTTGTCAGCTTCTTGGATTCATGGACACGGCTCCCTCTTTTCAGGCGATTCTTTGATGGAGGCCTCAAGCTTTGTTTTCGTGTGGTGATCTGGCAAGAATCGGTAAATGCGCTTTCGCATTCCTTATCTATCCGAGTGGTAGAATAGCTGTAATTTCCTCCATTGCCTTACTTGTAGCTGCACACGTATCTCAAGTAATCATTCTTTGCCTTGTTCTGGATCTTATCCGGCACTTGTCCAAATCAATAAAAAATCAAGCTGCCAGTAGACTTGAAAACATATGAAGGATACTTAGATATGTTGACAATAATCAAACTTAAAAACAAAATACAGAAATTGCGACTTCAAACATAAAAAGGACATGAAAATCATCAAAAAGAATTCGTGAATATGGACAAAATTCGCCCAAGTATGTTTTAATTCATAGATACAGTAGATTTGAATAAAACAAGGAATAACATAAATATAAATTGACTATGATCAAAATAAAAGAATACAATTACAGATATTACCGCTTAGAACATCAAAAATGGATGAAAATGCCCCAAAAATTGGATGAATATAGTCACTTTTCAACCAGGTATGTTTTAATTCACAGCTAAAGTGGTGTTGAATAGAAAAACATAAAAACAGAATTACAGAAATGACCACTTAAATTATAAATCTTGAATCTTATACAAAATAAAATGTTTGTAAAACATATGTACTCCTGTATGAAATTAATTTAGTGGATTGATAAGTTGCACTTGTAGGACTGTTTGTATCTTACATCAAACGGCTCTCTGCCAAGTGGATTGGTCAGGCGACTGTCCTTGGTAACACTCTACAGGTCATAATTTTAATTTGACCACCATGAAACGTACTTTGAACGTTCTCTGCAATGTGTACATGTTTCCGTTAGTTTTGAGGGTGGGTGGGTCAAAGGTCAAATTTACAGTGACCTTCGATAGCTTTTCCTTAATAATATTCTACAGGTCACGATTTTCATTCAACTTTCATTATCCCTGCTCAGAAGTTTACCTGCAACCTATGTAGGTTGGGATCAGTGGTCACAAAGAACTCCGTTATCTTTTCCGTAATAACGCTGTACATGTTCCAAATTTCACTCAACTTTCATTAAACATGCTCAGAAGGTTGTTTGAAACCTTCATATTACCCCTCTTGAATTTGGGCTCAGTGGGTCAAAAGTAAAGGTCACAGTGTCAAGTACCCGAACTCTGAACATCTTTTCCGCTCAATTACTTTAGACCTTTATCGCCCATATTCTTCACACTTTATAGGATGATTGGTCTTACAGAGTACTGTTTTGGGACGTTTAACAAATAACAGAGGCCTGAGTGACCCGAAAAAAACTTTTTCTGCTCCATATTTTGATATCTATATTACCAACAGTCTTCAAACTTCCTGAGTAGCAAACCACTTTAAATTTTGGGGTCAGTATGTCAAAGGGCAATGTCACAGCGACCTCTGTTAGCTTTTCCTTGATATCATACTTAATAACAACTTTTTCAGGTTTTAATTTGACTTTCATGAAGCTTGCTCCTGCAGACGATCCCTACATAGTGGATTAAAGGATTAGGTCACAGTGACCTGAACTTTGAAAATATATTCCACTCAATATTCTTAGATCTAATTATCAACAACAGTCAACACAGAAATTTCATAGGCTGATAAGTAGATGTTCCCTACTAGTTTTGGGGTCAGTTGGGCAAGGTCAAGGATACAGTGATCTTTGTTAGCTTTTCCTTGATAATATAAACATATAATTATGAAATAAAAATTAATATTAGTCCCCATGAAAAAAAAAGAAAATGCTCTAAACTGCACTGCGAGAACATTGTGACCTGTAGAGCGTTATCAAGGAAACGCAAACAGGTCACTGTGACCTTGAACTTTGACATACTGAGCCATAAAACGAAAAAGATCATCTACAAGTTGCAGGCAACCTTATTCAATAAGAACAAGCATCATATGAAGTTTGAAGACTGAAGGTGTAATGGATCTAAAGATATTGAGTGGAAAAGATTCTCAAAGTTCAGGTCTCTGTGACATTGACCTTTGAGTCACTGTCCCCAAAACCTACATTGATTATATACATGCTATAGGCATTCTTCTGAGCAAGCTAAATGAACGTTGAATGAAAATCATGACCTATGGAGCTTTATCAAGGAAAAGCTGTAGGTCTTTGTGACCTTAACTTTTGACCCACTGACACCCAAAACAGTTACGATCATCTACATTGCAGGCAACCATCTGAGCAAGTTTCATGAAAGTTAAATGAAAATTCTGATCTTTAGAATGTTATCAAGGAAAAGAGGGACGGACGAAGGACAACTCAAATTTATTTCGCTCTCTTTCCTTTCATCTAAAACTTTTGGTGTTGTCGCAAATTCGTCTTCTGATATTGTTGGAAATTTGCCAGATTCTTCTGGCTGCACTGGTATATCATCCATAACAGGAAACAAATTGATTCCATTATAGTAAACATTTTTATCCCAGACAATGCAAGCGTTCTCTGTTTGGACAACGCCAGTTATTTTTCATAAGACTAATTAATGATTTATTTACTTACTAGTAAATAATTTACAATTCAGTCTAGCGGACATATCATAGTCTACCCTGTCCACGTAATTTCCTAGGTATGGTATACAGGGAAGCACGTTTCTGTTTTTGCATTTTAACTGCTGCGATTTAACCCCTGTCTCACCAGTACTTCAATTATCTATGTGCATGCCTAACCATACTTCTTGTGAACAAATGCTAGGCTCACATTCTCTTTACGGAAGTGCCAACTTTGTCACTGATTACCATACAATATTGAGACCGAAAACACAACGATTTTTTATTTTTCAATATCGGTCCGTAGCATGAAGGGGTAAGCATCAATGAAGTTTTGATGTTTCAAATAGAAAGAATATGGTTTCAACAGAATTAACCATCAAACAAGAGATGCCAGGCTAAGGTACATGCCCTGTTTTAAGGGCCTTGCGGCGTAAATGTATTCTTGATATTTATGATAAGTATTGTGCATCAAATTTAATTGTCCCATTAGGCTGTAAAAATCTGCGAGGTTTTCACTGAATGCAACGAACCATGTACTGATTGAGACACAATCTTGGAGACACAATTTTGACAAACAATATAATAACATACAAATACTTGGACCAAAAGACAGAGAAGTTACTACACATAAAAATTGAATCAAATGAAATAAAACAAACATGTCATGGTCCCACATGTTACAAGACAAGAGCATCGGTAAAGTTACTTTCTCGATAAGCATTTCTCCATAATGTCCCTCTCTTCGCAATATTGCCTTTCAACAATATCCCTTATGTCCATCGATTTCTCCCTTATGTCTTCCCATTTCTCCCTAATGTCCCTCCTCTTCTCTTTACGTCCGTCAACTTCTCCCTAATGTCCTTCTTCTTCTCTGGCGACTTCTCCCTAATGTCCCTCTACTTCTCTGTAATGTCTCGCGACTTCTCCCTAGTGTCCTTCCACTTCTCCCTAATGTCCTACTACTTCTCACTTATGTCCCTCCACTTCTCCCTTATGTCCCTCCACGTTTCACTTAAGTCCCTCAACTTCTCCCTTATGTCCCTCCCCTTCTACCTTATGTCCATGTATTTCTCCCTAATTGTCCCCCACTTCTCTCTTATGTCCCTCCACTTCTCTGTCATGTCCCTCCACTTTGTTATGTCCCTCCATTTCTCTCTAATGTCTCTCAACTTCTCCTTAATTTACCTACACTTCTTCCTTATGTCCCCTCACTTCTCCCAATGTCCCTCCACTTCTACGGAGAAGTTTGGTTCTAGATAGACCGAAAGACCACTGGGGGTCGTTTTATGAATATGTTGAGTATATTTTCCTTGAACTTGCTCACCTTTACTTCGTCTCTAGTAATTTTAAAGAATTTACCTTGCAGACATTGGGCGAAAGGCAAGGTTAAATACGTTATAATACAAGAAGTAAATTGTAACAATAATGTGAAGGGGAGACAACTCCTTACTCCTTCTGTAAGTTAAGTTTTCTTTGTACGATAACTTTCCATGCATATAACTTAGTTTAAAAAATGATTTAAAAAACGACAAAAAGGTACAAGTCTAGTAATAAAAATAACTCCCTCTAACGTTCAGTGTATCTCTTCTCTGAATAAAATAAATACAACGAATGAGGAACAGTGCAGCTACTTGAAAAACCCAAAGGTTTTGTATGTTTCTAATAATTTCCAAACTGGGATCTGGCAATCTCATTATAAGGTGATTTATTTTTGGTAATACCTGTATTCTTACCAATGGTTTGATATTTCCTCTTGGCAACTGTGTAAAAAACCCATATATTTCTTTTATTTTTAGGAATTATTGATGTTTTGGTTCTGTTTTATTAAAATAGCATGTATTTCTGCACACAATGTGAATCGGTAACAGTGGATCAGCCAGACGGCAACCTCGATGTATACTTAACCAGTCCTTAAGATGACCGTTGACAGTTATACAAGATTGTATAGCATTGTTAAATAACTTTATCAAGTTAATAACATTTTCACCAAATTTTAAACAATCTTTAGACTGTATACATAAAAGACCAGAAAATAATTTAACTTTTGAGTGATATACCGGATCATACCTTTATATCATGATTTTGAGTTCAAATGTGTAATGCTTTGCCTGTAATTTACTTCGGTCCTTGTACATGAATAAATTTGATTACATGGATAACTCTGCTTTGTCTTGAATTTTAAAGACTATATTTTATGATTTAAAAGAAATACGCCACCTTTTCTGTCAGTTGCCTATGCTTTCGTAACGAGAACTGGTATTGCGTGCCCTAAAAAATTCGAACCATTTTAAAAATGAAACTTTCTTACATCTACTTGAACATGATGCAAGTTTCTATTTCATTTTAAGACCATAGTTAATTCAATTGTCAAACTTCCACATATAAACTCCTTAAAACGATTTTTGCAAACAAATAAAATAGTCCGTACAGCTGATCGCTAGGACCGCCCTCCCTTGCCAACGTTCAGTATCATTCCTTACCAACGTGCAGTACCGTAGAATACTGAACGAACTCTCTAAGGCAAAGTGAACGGGGCAATATGAAAGTATATAATAAATAAATGTACCTTGTAGTAAGTTAAGTTTGACATAAAGACAGAATATTACTGTTTGGCAGTAGTTGGTCATGGCATTGATCCAGACGTAAAAAACTGCCAGGTGTCGTTCCTCGTGCAAAATTCAAGCCAGTTAAGCTACAGCTAAGAGAGCCGCCAATTATTACATTTGACTATGAAACTACTGATCTGTGTAACTTCATCATTTCATGGAATCATAAGTTGTATATGTAAGGCGTAAAAAAAAATATGTTTGTTTCAGGTTTCCCGATCTACCCTATTTTTTTTTGCCCCGACCCTAGAACATTTTTTGCGTGTTAATATTTTTTAGCATAAATTCATTAAAATCTATGTTGAATTTGGTTTGTTTGAGAATAAAAAAAAAATTTAAAAAAAATAATTTCCCTACCTACCTACCCTATTTTTTGGGGGCATGAAACCTGAAACAAACATTTGTTTTTTAGGCCTAAAGTGGTTATTGTGTCACCTTCTTGAGGCAGAAGTCTTATAAGCCAATAGTGAATGTGGGATCATGACATCCCCAGGTACAATATACATAGGCTTCAATTTGTTGTTCAAAATCTTAGATACCAGTCAAGTAATACTGTATGTCAAAACAAATAAAATCATTAAGCATATTCAGAAATTTATATCTTAAAGTATCACATATACAGGAATCTTGCTTTGTAATTGCTTGGAATCAGTTACAATGTACTATATGTAACAGTAGACGTTGATACCCTTATGCAGCTGCTAGACAATTTCAATGTGTCGTCTGTGGAATTTCTTTAGTACGATTTTCCACGAAAATATGTACACAACTCTGTGTTATTCAACACAGAAAAGGTGAAAAATCAACTTGTTGCATTTGGTGTATGTTAAAGCTGCTCGCTCACAGTTACCGTTGAAAAAAAAAAATTTCCAAAAAATTGACATTTTTATTCATAAATATAAAACTGAAGTCTAGAATAAAAAAATAAGCAAAAATCTAGGTAGGAATTTGCAGAAATCGATTGAAAAGGTCGGTTACACGGCACCGCTACACTATATGTTTATATTGAAATTTCAAAAGCGTTTGCAACGCTTTTGAATTTGGTAGCGTATTTTTCGAAATTAAGAGATATGCGTGACATGAATTTATACTGGAGCCTTTTTATATGACCATATGTTCTAAAATACGTAATTTACATACAGTTTGAAGAACTTTATTTTTTTACCAAACTCTGAGAGCGAGCAGCTTTAACTACCAACTGCAGAGAGCATTGTTGGGTCTGGCTTAAATGTGTGTCACCTTCCCTCAATATACAGAAGTTGCGGGGATGATGGTCTACGAAATATATTTACTGTAAAAATGAAGAGGGTTTATTTAGAGAGATTAATGTTAAAAGCGTGCAGGATGAAGTTATCCCAAAACTTGCTGGTTGTTTGGAGAAATAGCTCTTCAATTATTGCATTTCATCATGTTCTGTAAGTGCTTAGTCTGCGGTTGTTACTGATATCTACAGTTCTCTTCTTTTTCTGTCAGATACTGCTCTTTTTCCACGTCTAAACTATCCAGAGAGCAAACAAGCACATTGTAATATACATGTAAGTCAAATTATTATTTAATATGTTTTCGTTATGGAATGTACTTGCTGTACCTTCAAACAGTGACATTATGTGTCGGGACTTATGTCTAGTACTAATTCTACTTAGGAGCACAAACTTATGACTAGTACTGGTTTTACCCAGGAATAGCGAGATATATAAGTTTTCTCAGTGAAATTTGGCATAAAGACAGAATGTACGCAGAAGCAGTACAGTCTGCTAGAAATGTATTGCTGTTTAGTCATGTCACCTTGTTGCTGTTACTCACATACATAATGATAAATATCCGAAGTATGTCTTAGCTTGCTTTGAACACAACTGAATAAAACTAGGTACGTTTACAGTGTTGCAAGTCATGCTAACAATATTTAACCATATTATTTATCCTTTTCAAATAATGAAAATATTATTATTTACAGTCACTGAACATTACGGTAATCTAAATATAGCATTATGTTAGCTTATGTCATCATATATTAAAGAAATGAACAGTGGTGTATAAAATGAAGAGTCAGTGCCCTTGAAATTAATTGTTTGCATTCTTAATGTGTGTTTATTTTCATGAAATATTTTTGCAGTTGTAATAACTGCTTTTTGATCTGAGCTGAGCTGGAAACATTTAAATTTATAGATACAAGGTATTGATAATGTACTTTGAGCCTAATTTGACTTTTCCAGTAATACCGTTAGGATGTCCTTTGAATGTTCTCTTTTATAATTTGCATTCCGTTGATTCAGTGAAGTATTCCAGGATTATATTTAACAAAATACGATGTTTATCTCTATAAATGGATTGCCAGATTCTAAAGGTCAATAAATGACACTCTTATAGCAGTCAATTTATATTCGAGATAGTGAAGCATTCTCAATACATTTAGTACAATGCTGAAAAACACAGTAAGTATAAGTTTCTAAAACTTGCAAATCTTGACTATGATATAACTACAATAAAAATAGAAAGATTCATTTTGATACCCCACTTTATAAATTCCTGAATGATTAGCGATTTCGAGATAATACTATTTGTTTTTGTACAAATTATGTAGTTTCCGAGAGCATCTGAATCATTCACTGTTACCATATCTCAATTTTTCAAAATACCTTAAGATTGTTTTGTCATATTATATGGAATACATAAACTGTTTTGAAAGAAAATTTGATTTTACGGTGGACTATTAAAATAAGGTCTATCCCTAGGGGGGTGTACTTGCAAAATTGCTTCTTGCTTAAATAATTGATTAAAATTACAGATAGGCTAGTCACATTATATAAATAACTAAAGTAATAAGTTTAATATGCTTTCAAATTGTGTCAATTACACTCCACTACCTTAATGTGGATCGTATAGAGAACATATTTTGCCAGTAACGATTTGACGTAAACTGTTGTCTTTGATGAGATCGTGATTTTCTTTCATTCCCTTTGTTAGTTTTCATATCTCTGAATTATTTAACCGTTTTGTGCCTAGGGTCTATTAATCTATACCTTTTCAAACAACTACGCCCCAACACCGCCTACAAATACAATGGCGACTGAACAGGATTTCAGTTATTAGCCTTTAATTTGGATCACAATTCTTCAAACTACCCATATTCCCTATTTAAAGAAATAGTATTGCCCAAATTGGAAGTCAGAAGATCCCATTGCAAAAATGTAGGTATAAATTGGTGCGACTCCGTCTTCCATTATCCAAATAGGTAGATTTTGATAAAGCAAATCTTTCAATTTTCGGTGTAATTATGATGTGGTCACAAGTACCTGCAGATGTAAATGGTGCTTAATATCTATACAATATACAGTAATCACTGTTTACATAAAGCGTTTAAACAGCATGCAGCGACTGGAATGGGTTAGCTTTAGTCTCAAATCACTGCACACATAGTTCATAAACGAAATGAACACACCACTTGAAGTTGCGATAATGATTAATATCAAAGGCGGGTATATACGCTGTTCGCCCACGTAGAAGTGTCAATATTAAATTTTAAAGTATATAGCAAAACGATGAGTAGACGATCATTTATATTTAGCACTGTTTAATACGCTTCTATTTCATTTATATATAATTATGCTTATTATCTTTGTGATATAACTGTACACTCCAGCAATTACCAGGTATCTGTTTCAACTTTGGAGACAGCTGATTAAGTAAACAATTTTCATTGTTCTCTCCCGTTATTGATAAGAGAGTAAAGGTTTCGCATTAAATCGGGAAAATGTACATACTACATGTATATATTCTGTATGATAAACTTATCGCATTTAATAGATTGTGATTTTCAGAGCTCATTTTTCATTTAGGATTGTATATAGTAAGCATTTTAAGACAAGCTTTATACTTTCAGTCATTTTAAAGTGTTGCTAAAACATGTTTTTGTATAAATAGGATTTGTACCACAATTTGCAAACATTCTATGCTTTAAAGTACTGTGAAACTTCATCAGGTGTTCCAAGGGTTTGATTGGTAAATGTAAGGGGCATGCACAAGCATGGACAGAATCAACTTCAATCGACAACAACCCTAGACACCACACTTGTCGGCCCGAGCAAACAATACAACCATCGTCAATACCCACACGTATAGACATTTGGTTGCTGTAAGAGCTTATTTATGACCTTGATTAATAAGAAGTGTTCAAGATCTCTGTTTTGATGAATAAAAAACTCTTCAATGTTTTAACGATATTTAACGCATTACCTATGCGTCCATGTAAAGCTGAACATAACTTTATTTCGTTTTGAGAAGACATCTGTCTTTTCTTAGTACAAACATTGCAATTTTGAAACGAAAAAGGCTTTGTAACATGATAGCAGCCTACCAAGCTCAGTGGCAAACAACGCCCGAACGTGGTTACTTAACGACATAACATAACACATTGAGAAAATATGTAATGAACAATTAAATATATTTTCGTATATTTCAATTGGATATACTGATTACTCTCAAGCATCAGGAATTTTGTGAATAATGTGTTTTATTGTATGTACAAGAATCTGCAAATAATTAAATTGTAGATTATTGGCCAAGATGACTGGATTATTTTTTTCTGTTGAAAGCCAGTTTGCACACATGACCGCCTTTTAGTACTTCAGTACTTTGATACTTGATTTGGTACTTCTTTTCAATTAGAACAATTAACATCCTTTGGATCTTAATCCTTTGGATCTAAATGTATTTGAAAATCTTCTTAAATTATTTACATGACTTGCATTCCAATTAATAATTTCTCATACTCTTCAATTTTTGCTTTCAAATTCGTTTCCTTCTGGTAACCTGCATTATGTTTTACATTTTGTAATACATCTTCGGAATTCGTATTATGTACAAATGCACTGATTCATTATGTATATAAAAGACATGAAACCGTATTCCATTCAATATTTAAGAAATTGCTATAGTTTGTACGATTACTTTTCTATGAATCCCAATTATAGTGCGTTCATTAATTTGTCAGTAAGACGTGCAATATAGCGTAGAATACTGTCTCTAGAATCCGACGTAATCAAACAACAAAAGAGAGAAATAAGAAAAGAGTTATGTTTTCATACTATTTTTTTCTAAAATGTGTCATTTATTTAGAGAAAACGTTCCGTTTTGCCGTGCATTCCGTCCCCCAGCTATCAATTGATTTTAAAAGTCATCTTTGGACACATACAGGTGGTGAACATCAAGTATATTCCTCATAAGGAAAGGTGTAAAATACAAGCATACGGTAAATCGGCAGTTATCCTACAATGGTAAAATAAATTTACAATTCAGCGTGCACATTAATCATCGTAGCAACTTCCGGTGGTATGTTCAATTTGTTTATTCACTGTGAATATATCACATAACTATGTAAATACCTCGTAATATCATGTAAAGTCATAATAAATGTTCATACCCCCGAAAAGAAGTTTGGTCGGGGCGGTATAGAGGAATCACCCTGTGGTCGGTCGGTTGGGTCCGGCTGTCTGTTGCATTTTACTGGTCTGGAGCATAACTTGAATACTACATGTTGGAATTCAATACAACTTCATACATTGGTCAAGGACATTAAGAGAAAGTGCAGTGTACAAGAACCATAACTCTATTTTGACTAGTTACAGAGTAATTGCCTTTTGTTTCTTTTACTTGTCCGGCGAATGACTTGAAAACTACTGGATTGAATTTAATACAACTTTATACAATCGTCAAGCACAATGAGGGGAAGTGCAGTTTAAAAGAACTTTAACTCTTTCTTAACTATTTACAGAGTTATTGCCCTTTGTTATATTTCCTTGTTCGGAGCATAACTTGAACATTACTGGTTGGAATTCAATACAGCTTCATACAATGGTCAAGCTCAATGAGAAAAAGTGCAGTGTACAAAAACAATAACTTTATCTTGACTATTGACACAGTTATTGCCAAGAACCATTACTATATTTTAGTTTTTTTACAAGGTATTCTTGTAATCGTGAAAATACTTCGCCCCGAGCTGGATTCAAACTCGGGTCCTCAAGTTCCCTAAGCGGACACTCTACCACGTCGCCATAAAAGCTAGCTCAATGGCAAGGAGGTACTAGTGCCGTATTATACCTCTACTACATACACCCCCTCCTTACCAGAATTCGTCCTCGAATTCTTGGAGTATGAATGTCTGTGGGGCGTTCTAAGGGTACTATCACACGTGTTGGGCGCCAAATGTAACCGTAAAAACTACTTCGCCCCGAGCTTGATTCGAATTCGGGTCCTCCAGTACCCTAAGCGGACACTCTACCACGTCGCCATAAAAGTTAGCTCAATGGAAAGGAAGTACAAGTGCCGTATTATAGCTCTACTATATACACCCCTCCTTACCAGAATTCGTCCTCGAATTCTTGGAGTATGAATGTCTGTGGGGCGTTCTAAGGGTGCTATCACACGTGGGTTATTTATGTTGGGCGCCAAATGTAACCGTAAAAACTACTTCGCCCCGAGCTTGATTCGAATTCGGGTCCTCCAGTACCCTAAGCGGACACTCTACCACGTCGCCATAAAAGTTAGCCCAATGGCAAGGAAGTACAAGTGCCGTATTATAGCTCTACTATATACACCCCCTCCTGACCAGAATTCGTCCTCGAATTCTTGGAGTATGAATGTCTGTGGGGCGTTCTAAGGGTGCTATCACACGTGGGTTATTTATGTTGGGCGCCAAATGTAACCGTAAAAACTATTTTGCCCCGAGCTGGATTCGAACTTGGTCCTCCAGTACCCTAAGCGGACACTCTACCACGTCGCCATGAAAGCTAGCTCAATGGAAAGGCAGTACAAGTGCAGTATTATACATCTACTACATTATGTCACTAATAACTTCTTCAGTTGACAAAACAGTCTTGCGGGGGTATTTATTACATTTAGTGATAGGTTTAGTTTCAATTTAATGTTTGTGTATGTAACGCCTTTATTGTCTTATTATGTTGTATTGTATTATACGCAGTCCATTTTCATGTACACGAGGTACATATTTTATTTGACATGGTACATTCTTCATGATATACAGTGACTTTTCCGTTATATATGGTTGTAATTTAATAATATGCAGTGCAAAAACTTGAAGATACAGTAGAATAACCATTATATGGTGTGCAAACAACATCATATGCAATACAAACAACATTATATTCAGTACAAATGACATTATATGCAGTCATGATTTCGATACATGCGGTGGTATTTTAATTATTTGCAGTTGTTTTACCTATACGGTGTATGTTGGTCAATAGGTGTGATAGATGTTTAAATATATTAAGTGCTTGCGATTAATTCTATACGTGGTGAACTATTAGTTATTTGGTCCATTCTACTATTATACATGGTGTATACAGCATTATATGCGGTGCATTTTTCATTACGATGGTCATACTTTCCGGCATTTTCCGGAATTATTGATCCGATTCTTTCCCCTCGTTTTTCTCGTGTTTTTTTGTTCGTGCTTGAAGAACATCTGCTTTCTTCTGTTTTCCTGCACTTTTAAATATATTTTGTGTTTCAGGTATCTCTCTCCTTAAAAACGTGTGAGGAAAGAGAGTAAAAGTTGAAAACAGCTTTTTTAATTTCAAATATGTTCATGTATAAATGGTGTTTACATTTCATTCATATTGTATTTTATCATAAATGTAGCTGTCGCTGTTATAGTAAATGAAGAAGTAGCAGTAGCAGAAGCGACAGAAGCGGCAGTACTGTAGTACTAACAGTAGTAGTAGAAATAGCAGAAGTAGCATAGCAGCAGCCGTCGAAGTAAAAGCAGCAGAAACAGTAGTAGCAGAATAAGTATTATCAGCAGATACAGTAGCTGCAGTAACAATAGTAAAAGTTGTAGCAGGAAAAGCAGGAATAGTAGTTGTGGCAGAAACAGAAACAGCATCATAAATAGCAACAGTAGTAGTAATAGAAGAGGAAGAAAAAGTATCGACAGCAACAACAGTAGTAGAATAAACAGAAGCTATAGATGCAGTATCTGGAACAGCAACAACAGTAGAAATAGAAATAGCAGCAGCAACAACAACAGTAGAAGTAGCGGCAGATGTAGTATTACTAGTAGTAGCAGCAGCAGTAGTATTAGTAGTATGAGTAGAAATTGTGTTTGCAGCACTTGCTGTACACGTAGAAACAGGCATGGCAACCGTAGCAGCACTAGCTGTAGCATCAATAATAGTAGTAGTAATAGCAGTAGGAGCGGGAGTACCAGGAGCAGCAGCAGCACCTTAAATAGTAGAAGAAGAAAAAGTAGAAGCAGCAATATGTGCAGTAGTTGTAGTAAAAAGCAATGGCTGCAGTAGCAGAAAAAGTAGTAAAGGCAGCAGTAGAACCAGCAGTATCAGTAGAAATAGTAGTAGCAGCAGTAGCAGCATATGAAGTTATAGTAGAAGTATATGTATTAAAATAAGCTGCAGTAGCAGCAGTAGCTGAAGTGGCAGCAGAATCACTACTACTACAAGTTGTACTAGAAGTTGTCTAGGTAAAAGTATACGTAGTTGTAGCTGTTGTTGTTGTAGCTATAGTTGTAGTAGTAGCAGTGGTTACAGGTAGTATTTGCAGAAGTAGAATAATCAGAGGCAGTTTTAGAAGTAAAATAATTAGAAGTACATGTAGTACCAAAAACAGCAGCAGCAGTAGAATAAGTAAGAGCAACATAAGTGATAGTAGCAGCAGCAGTAGTCGTCGTAGTAGTAGTTGTAGAACTGACATGTGCAGTAAAAGTATCAGCAGCAGCAGTATAAATAGCAGTAGTAGTGGAAGTAGAAGTAGTTGTATTCGTACTCTTACTTGTACGACTTTTTCTACTTACTACTTCTACTACTTTAGTAGTAGTAGCTGTTGTAGAAGAAGCGGCAGCAGTAGCAACATCACCAAATGTAGTAGAAGTAGTTGAAGTAGCAGCAGTAGTAATACTGTATATTGTCACGTTTATTATTCATGTTTTCATGTTCCTTGATAAGTAATTATCTTACCGGGGTTGTGTGATGTAGCCTTGAAAATACGGTACTCACAATTTTATTCCACACTGTGTAATACATAGACTTAGTTGTCATTGTATCATTGAAGTTGAATAAGCCGATAATGTATAGGTTTTCTAAATAAGACTAGCTATCGCTTTTTGTATTATTGCAGCTACCCGTACAAAAGTTCCATTTTGCTTCATTGTACTGTTTCATTGATTTCAAACGTATAACAGTCGGCAAAAATCTTTATTGAAAATTTACAATACCTTATCTGAAGAAAACACTTCTCTATTGAAGAGGTGTAAAAATCTATTTTTAACAGAATTACCTTACATGTTTTCAGACTAGCGTGAAAGGATTATGTTACACCTAATTTATAAACACGTATTTTATGATATTGTATTTCTTTGTTGTTTTATCAATGGCTGCACTATTTTTTTAAAACCATGACTGCCTATGAATATCAATTACTCAATTTCAAAGTAGGAATATTGCAGGGTCAACTGATTTCTAAATTTATTATTTGCGACCAACACAAGTCGTATATATTATTTGCATATTAACATTACTAGTGTACTTTTACACACAGACGGACAAGAACAAGTCTAAATGCCATACCCTCCATAGATACGCATGATAACCTAGATAATATTGTAAATCGGTTCCATAAACGTCTGTAAACTGAACTACTCAGGTATTGTCGTTTGAAATGTTGACACAGAAGCGTACAACAATTCAACGCTTAATTTGATGACATTCAGGTATATGCCTTCTGTGTTTGATTTACTTGCATTATATTTCTCTCAGCCAGTGTCCATTGTTTACCGGAGATCCTTTCTCGGGGTTGTATGGAACACTCTTACTTTGTAATTCTGATACATACGGTGTATTAGGAGGAACACAACATCAGTTGTCATCTATTTATGATGAGTAAGTAGAAACAAGACAACTTTATCGTTCTAGTGTCTGCAGATCTTCATCTGGAAATAATTTATTAGGAGGTACAAAACGTCGTAGTTTTAGAAATTAAAGTTTAATTATCATTTACATACGGTGTACACAAAAGCACGAATCGGCTGTACCGTTATAAAACTTGCAAGCTTGTAGTATTCCATCGATGCATGATGTGAACAACAAAACGTGAGTGTCAGTCTAAAATTCGCAAGGTATCATTTCTCTTACACGGCGGAACAAAATTATTTGATGTAACACTACTTGAGACTATCATTCAAGGCTCAGAGCGCAAGTATTTCTAGAAAAACAGCTGTATAATGCTAGCGGCCGTATTGTTCTAGTGGCCATGTATTGTGCTTTTTGTACTTTTTCACAAGAAGGTATTATGTAGAAAGAAGAGGTACAATACACCATTTGCAATTTGAGTGACATCTATAAAGGAAATAAGCGGTTTCTTTTTACAAGTGAGTGTATCGTTCTCTATATTGCATATTCTCGTCTATAATATGATGTATAAGGAAGAACAAAACGACATTTTAATTCTGTAACTGGCAAGAGTATATATTATTAGACCAAAAACGAAAAAGTTAATGTTTTCATTTAGTAATAAAAATTTCAATTAGTTTCACATGCAATAATCTGATATATTTTCTGTCAGAAAATTGTCACAAAGTTTATTATTGAATTATTTAATATGAAAAAAATACTTTTATATTATAAGTCTTAACTGAATCGTTCAACGTGTTTTACTTAAACCGAGAATGTGAACGTAAGGTGTACAGTATATCTCACGAACAGGTTAACTTCTGCCGTATATTGAGACGCTTATATTTAACAAACATGTGTTTTTCTTGATGTCCCATGTTTCTTTATTTATGTAGTGTTTAATCTATATCACAGTGCACATTGTTACATTTTCTTACCAAAAACCAAGCGAGCCGCGTTCTAGCTTTTTTAGAAGCTAACCTTGTATATGATTATGTAAGTCATATGATGTTTACATTAATTTTATAGATGTTAGCATTAAGACTGAGATGAATGTAATTACCGAAAACCAATATCATCCCCGGGTGTACTTTAATACATTATGAATGTATAATATAAAAACAGAAAATCGTCGTCAAAAAATGGGTTGTACAATATACACAAGAATTTGGTAGATTGCTTTAAGATTTGCATGTATACAATACTGAAAAAACACCCCCTGTGGACTTCCTTTATCTTTATTTTACGCATGCGCACACACATACGTTTACGACCTGATCAATAGTGCATGTAACTAGACAGAGTGGAGATATGGGAAGTAAAATGTAAGTCAAAATTAAACTTAAAGTTAGTAGCCATTTTATATTCATGATTGCAGTAGCGTGAACTATTAGATTTCCGCTAGTCTTAAAGTTAAGAGTAAAGAAAAGTTTAGAAAACAATCTCTCTTCCTGAATTAAGCTCCTTTAATAACCGGATTTCGAGAATGGATCTAACTATTTATATCTCAGGCGTGTACAACGTGCTGTTTCCTTGGCTTGAGTTAACCTTGTTCACACTAAAATTGACAGCATCGTCCTTGAGATAATTTCAGTGATGTTTGTAACTCAAAACTATGAACGCGTGACGCACTTTGGGGACCAATCTAAATATAGCCTTTATTTCGGGATCCCATTTAAATAAGGAAATATAGACTTTACTTTCGCTTTCAAAAGCTTGAAAGCAAAACTCTAATTGATGTTGGAAAGGTCGCCTGAACGTGACGCGCTGTCGGTCACCCTCAGATTGTTTTGAGATGATTTAAATCAGAGTGTGCATAATATTTGTCTGATAAATCTTTTAGTGAAACGTATACACACGTGCATTATGTTTGAATGGTTATTGTATACTTAAGGTTCATGTAAAGTGTTTGAAATGGTCCCCAACCTTAATTTACTTCTTCGATTTTTCTACTTTATAAAAAAATAGCCTCTTATTTCATTTACCAACTTGTTCAGAAAAGACAGCTAAATGGGCCTGTTTATAAATGTTTTATTTGCTTCCAGTACACCACTTACATGTACTTTGTACTTAGGACCTGATGTATATAAAACATCCCACTTCTTTATTCAAAATAATTGTTATATAAATTATTATTGTAATGTGAATATGAAATTGAAATAAACAATGAATGTGAGTGGAAAAAGTAAACATAAAAGTGAAAGTAAAATTGTAAAAAAGTAATGAACTTCTGGAATTTTGCATTGCACTATTATTATTGTTTTCATTACTCGGAGTACCTAGATTACTATATTGCACACATGATAGTAGATTTTGAGAAAGGATATTTTAAATAAAGTTAAGTGTTTGTACATAAATACACATATAAATAAACACAATTTCTCTACCAAACATTATCTACAGATATTTTCTACTAGCTTATGGTGCATGGAACAATGACTATTTTACTATTGGGGAACATTTCAAACACTTTATAGAAAACTTAATGTCCTGATATAAGAAATAGCAATATATATTTAGGTTCTAGCGTTCTGCACGGTTCGAATTTACTGAAAGTTCAATTGTAAGGAACTTTAAACTTTTCTATCAATGGAAAGCTATTTATAAAGTTCTGTTAAAAATGTAACGAACCATTGTATTATATATAGATAGTATATAAGTGCACTTTATTGGACATTTGTCAGATGGCAAAAATAAAATGTAACAATAAAGTTCAGTGTTCCGCTCTCAAAAATAAATAAAGTAAAACGTTCAACAAAGTTAAAATATGTCATAGCCTACCGCATCAAAACTGTGTATTACTACGAATAAACTATAAAGGCAAGGTGTCAAATACGTTACAGTATAATGTGCACGAAACGACTAAGTAAGTGTTTCCTGCAGTAAAGAATAGACTTAGTGTTCAAATAAGCAAGGTATCGAAAGTAATATTATTATAGTATTAGAAACTTTGTCATTTTACTAAATGACCTCGGGTAAGAGCTTGAGACCCCAGGTGTCACAACTGTGCTATTGTGACTGTCTGTCTGTCCGTTCATTCATCAGTATGTACGTTTGGCTAGTTTAATGGTCCTGCTACAGTATATTCTGCTTTAATGATTCATACAAGAATGAATTATTATATTGTTTGTAAAAGACACCTCAAGAATTTTTTTTTTTTTTTTTTTTTTTTTTTTTTTTTTTTTTTTTTTTTTTTTTTTTTTTTTTTTTTTTTTTTTTTTTTTTTTTTTTTTTTTTTTTTTTTTTTTTTTTTTTTTAAAAAAAATTATATTTTTTTTTTTTTTTTTTTTTTTTAATATAAAAATATTGGGGAAAAAAAAGATTTTTTTTAAAAAAAATAAAAAAAAATTTTTTTTTGTGGAAAAAAATTTTTTTTTTTTAAAAATTTTGGGGAGAAAGTGAGGTATATAAAAAATGAATACAGGGCCCCACAACCGCACCCTTGATTTGAGGGGAAATTAGAATACTTTTTTGGCAAAGGGGAATAAAAATCCTGAGGTAATAAAAGTCAACTTTAGGGGAAAACTATAATTTGAAAGAAAGAAAGGAAGAGTAATCGACGCTATATTATAAGGGGAAAAGCCCTGGAGTAACGCTGAATATACGTACAAGAAAAATATTTAATCAATGCATTAACACCATGATATACTTATGTACTAAATTAAATATGAACAAGCAATATCAGTTTTGCCATTCAAAATGGCTGCCAATTCAGAACAAGGGAGGTAAATATTGTAGATGTGGGAAATTGCGCCAAGAAAAACCAGTTTCATGAAAATCCTTTTTTGGATTATCCTTTTGGGAATTGTGGAGATATGGAATGGACACGACAAGTCGATGACCTCTAAGTTTGACCTCGACCTTGAACCGGTGGGGTTGGGGAATTGGTTTAGCACCTGTTCTTGAAGAAATGAGCATCTGACACATGTTTTATTAAAGTCCTTAAAAGGTTCCAAACCTTTAGAGCGATCACAAAACCTGCTGGGCTGAAACTAAAGTTCTGTATGTCGCATTGATGATATGGACATTTGATCTCAGTTTCTTGTACATCATCAAAGGTATTCATGACTTATAGGCATTTGTAGGACATAAAAAACGCACTGACTCCTTATCTGGCATTGACCTTGAGCTGGCGGGGTTGGAACTTGGGTATTGTCTGTTGACCTGATGAAATGAACAATTAATCAAAGTTTAATGCAAACCATTACATGGGTCTAGGAGTTATGGCGCGGACACGGAATACCCAATGACCCATACGTGTGCTCGTGAGCTTTATGAGTTTGCTTGGTAGGGACATGGGTTCTGTTCTTCTCGATAAGATGAAAATTTGACCCAAATTTCATGAAAATCCTTCATTGGATGAAGCAAATATGGATTGGACACGGAGTGTCACAAACGGACGGATAGACGGAACGAAGAATGGACGGACGGACAGATGGACGGGCAAATTGATAAAAATTTATCAAGGGAACATAAATAAGTACAAACTGCAGATTATCTGTAATCTAGTCCGCCATCTTGAACCCTGGTCAACTCATGGGTAACTGGGGGTTACACCTGTTAAGCAAATTAGAGATTAAGCGTTTGCGCATCGGTTTAACTCGACCTGTTCGGATTAGAACTCTGGTTACTCGAATAACACGCGTACTTAATCCGAAAATGGTCATGGATATCCCAAACTGATCTTTGTAGTGTTATTTTATTAAGCATTAAAATGTAACTTTTATCAAATATTCATGAAGATTTGAAAATTCTTTCAGATAAAACTTTTCTCCAAAATGAAAATACTGGCTAGTCATTATCAAATGACTAGAATACAGTATTAACGAGATTTCTAAATTGTATCTTATTGGTGTCTGACAACAAGTACCCGGTAACAATATGAAATATCTGTTTTGCCCTCCTAGTTCTCAATCTTCAAATCTCAGGTTTACGCATTTAACCGGCTACATCATGAATATAGTAGTGTGTATTACAATACCAATATGTTAACACTTCAAATTTCGTTCTTTTATATTTAAACTACAAAATTGGGCGTCACAAGGGTTTTACATAAGTTTTAAGAATTTATAAATTCAAATGTCAACGGAAATACTGTATATGTTTTAACGTACCTACTCACAAATAACAGAATACAATCTTGCAGTGGGCAATACTTTGAGAGGCTTTATCACCACCCCGAATATTCGGCTACCAAAACGACTGAACGATACCTAAAATGTGTGATGTATATACATAACACATGTGTGTGAGCATGCCATTAAAAGGGTTTTATTCGCCATTTTATTGAAGAGTTGATATAATTTTAGATCGGAAAACGTTAAACCATACTTCCTATATATCTGTAAAATGTTCGTCTTATGTTTTAAGAAGGTGCTTGCTATCACATTAACGTAGAAGTTCGATGATTGAAACATCTATATTCACACTGTCATTAAGGATGTCATGAAACATCGACCACTGCCGGGATTAGAACCGCAGGTCTCTTGATTACCGGTCCAGCGTGCTAACCGCTGCACCACGGCGGCACGTCAAATATTGTATCGAATCGTATGTTAGGGTTTTATCGATTGTACCGGTTTCCATCATGACCAACGCCCCCAGAAGAGGTTTCTTGTTTTAAGTTTTGGAGGATAGGCTAGTGCAAGATACAGAAAGCGTCTCAATTCCAGAGACACCCCTGGTTCTTTTAAGAACCCGTACATGGGACCTCGGTTTTTGTCTCAACCAAAAGACTGTTAGTAATTTTAGTTGGTCAAGCCCGGGAATCGAACCCGCTACCTTGAGATTACAAGTCTCGTGCTCTACCGACTGAGCTAACCGGGCTGACGTCAAATCTTTCTAACAAATTACGTTATATATTTGACGTATGCACCAGAATGGCGCGTTTTCCATAACGTCTCACAGATAGAAGTGCCGAACGGCTATACACTCACTACCCGGGACAGGAGAATATTAATTAAATATCATTTAGGATGTCATGAAAAATCGAACGCCACTGCCGGGATTCGAACAGCAGGTCTCTGGATTACCGGTCCATCGTGCTAACACCTACATTACGGCGGCACGTCAAATCTTTCATGACAAATTACGTTATATACTTGACGTATGCACCAGAATGGCGCGTTTTCTATTATTGTCTCACAGATAGAGTGCCGAACGGCTTTCCAACTACCAGGGACAAGAGAATATTAATTAAATACTTTTAAAGAATTCATGAAAAATCGACCGCCACTGCCGATATTCGAACCGCGGGTCTTTTGATTACAGGTCCAGTGCGCTAACCTCTAGACCGCAGCGGCACGTCATATCTTTCATGACAATGGCGCGTTTTTTCTTAACGTCAGTATATAACGTAATTTGTCATGAAATATTTGAAGGAAAACATACCCATTTACTATTAAATTCACCTGCTTCTTGCACTCTCGTTCGCATAATGTTTAATACTCTTTTGTGGCTTTTTTTTACAGAATCAGACGTTTTGCTTACATTTCCTTGTAAATTTCGAGATAATTCATAGTTTAAAGTTCCTACTTATAACTTACTGTTTGCAAAATAAGTTGTCTTGACTTATATCTGAGGCTCTGAAACTTGGGACATCACCCATGATAGAACTAATCGCTTAGCAGAATGAACAAGAACTTTTTATTGCTGGTACTCACTAACAGCTAGAAGGGTTTGGAAAAAAGTGACATCACGATTTTGTTTCACCAGAAAAAAAACAGCTGGGCTGATCGGGGTCGAACTCGGGAAATCAGTGATACTGAGAAAATACCTCTACATCGTGAAGGTCAGCTGATTACCTTCAAGTTACATTATCAATTCCTAATAAAGCACATTTTTATCAATTAAGTGTGTTCACACTTAAATTAATTTCAAGTTCGTCAAATGCGCATTGTTTAAAATTGCAAGTGATACATCAGAAATCAATCAGTCATTAGACCTTGTAATTGAATAAACAGTTGGTTATATTACAACTTAAACCAAACTGAACTCTAATCGTGCCTGATACTGCGTCATTTTATGACTTTTCGTAAATTTCACCTTCGCTTGATTAAATCAAGTACATTAAAAGTCATTACAATAACCAGATTTTAAATATCTAACCACAAAATTTATGAAAATAGGATATAGTTTAAAGCAGCCAGGTGAGAGATGCAAACATGATTTTTCGACTCCAACTACACTGACCCATTATGAAAACGTTACATGTTCATAATGGTATTTACTGTACACGAGAAATAAATACCTTGGGGAGTCGGGAGGGTAAAGTCTTCTTGGGGAGCCATCAAATCCCCCAAAAGGAGTATAACATTCTCAAAAACCGTTTCCTTTTTCATTTAACAGTGCATATTTAGACATAAAATGCACCAGAGGTCTTCTTGGGCGTCAATTTCAAAATTTTCTAAAAACCACGAAATGGCAGAAATCAGCCGCTAAGTCGAAAAGTCGGAAACACGACCAATTATCTACTTATCTATTTGTTTGAGTTTTAGGTTTTCGATTTTCAACCCGAAAACACCACTTGGCAGGGTTCTATGGAAGGGAATCACGGTTATATTAGTCTATGGGTCTAGATGACATCCTTATTTATGAATATTACGTGCTTGTGCTGATTACCTAGTAATGATGCATTTGTACTTCTGATTACTCCGTTATGCGTCATCGCATGTGTCGTTCTTCCAAGTGCTTGCTGTATGTTGCTAAAAGCATGTTACTTTCTTCCTAATACATGTTTCATTTCTACAACTGACTTCTCTATTATTGAAAGTAACAAATTTGCCATTTAAGTGATTTAATTCTTATACCAGGGAGATAACCGCGTACAAACAAAAAGTATCCCATATCCATACGAGCCGGTGTAGCTGAAATCCGAAAAGCGCTCTTTTCGCAAAAAGAGATTTTCACTTAGTATTATACGAAAAGAGGGGGTTTTTTTGGTTTAATTTTGTGTTAATTGATAAAAAAAATCAATCCATTGAAGTTGTAGGTTAGTATAACCTAATATGATAACAATCTTTAAACGCATGACCTTGTAGTGGAAGTTTGTATTATTTTTTTTCTACCTCAAATGTAATTCAACCGAAAGCAGTTATACCTGGTACGAAAAAAAGATTTTCCCAGAAATACCGCACTCCCAGCTGGCTGGTTATCCGAAGCTAGCTCCGGGTACTGTATAAGTACTATTTTTGGCGGGGGTTTTATTTTGGCTATATTGGCGGTCACTCTTAGTAGCGCCAAATCTAAACACCGCCATTTTAAACCACCGCCGTTTTATACACCGCCAATATGCAGTCAAAGAGAAGCAACTCAAAGAGTTTCAAGTGTGAATCAGTTAGTATTTTGGGATAGGAAATGACGAAATTGCATTTGCTTTATTCTTTATTAACGATACCTGAAGCAATCTTTTAAATAATAAAGTAAAATAAAATATCATTACACACGTAATTGCCATATATTCATGTTTATTGTAAATGGCCAAAACAACTTGCTTGTAACCAAAAAATAGCTGATTAATCATAAAGAGGTGTGATAAATGTAACCCTGTATGCAGTTAAAAGGTATACAATGTATTGTTTTCTTGTTTGGCTTAAGGCCGCTCCCTGAGCGGCCTGATGTGTTTTACACTGGATAATATTACTAGTAAAGGTTTGTATAACGCTCCTTTTTGGATCGATTGAATTTTCAATCGGTCCAATGTTAACAGAGTATAAAGAGGGATCAAAGCAAAACTAGTCTAAGTGTATATTAAAATAGAAGCAGATAGGATAGTCCTCGAAACGCTTCCTTACGGCCGAACGCTTTACACACAAACAAGTAGTTCCATATATTCAGTTGTTTCGAATTAAACTGTCTTCTGTTTTAAAAAATTATATAGTAACATATGTAAATAATATCAAAACATTTCAGAATAGAATAATTATATTGTTGTTCTTCTTCTAATTTGTAACGAAAAATCAACGAGGAATCTGTTCTGTATAGAACTATTTTCCTACGCGGTTTTGATCATAACAGTTTTCTAGTTAGACCGGAGTTACTAGAAGACAACTAGTCATGCCGAATAATGTTATGCCTTTTATCCGATATTCACGGTGTTCGTGATCATGAACTATCGGAATATCGTAATACGTTATGGAACCACTAGGTACTCCTGAATTTTAAATTACGAAACACGGAATTCAACATAAAATACAACGATTTTTTTTGTAACTTGCCAACGCCTATATCATCAAAAGTGCTCGGCCTGACTAGATGTCATTTAGTGTCTTTAAAGATATGCCGAAACACTAGTCTAAAATACGCCTTTATGCGTTTAGGTTTAAAACTGAAACTTATCAGCAAATTAACTTTACAGAGGCACTTGTAGATGTCTTTTTGAAATATGACAACATATTTTTATGCTTTAAACACGTTGTAATTGTTGTATTTCATGTAAATGTGTGGTTCGAAAATGGTACGAAAATGTCCGCATTTTGCCGAAGTCGGTTCATACCTGGGTACGAATAACTGTAAGAAATCACATAGATCTACATGTCTTAAATACGATTTTTAAATGTAGACAGAAATGCAATAATCTAAAGGGACAATCAAATTCATTTCTCTGGATCATGCTGTCATTTACAAAGAACAGATATTAACTCAATATAAATACAAATAGAATTTAATTATTGTATTGTAACTAAAACTTTCAAACTTTACCATGATTCTTTTGCTACACTAATTTTTTTGCGGGTACATTCATACATACATTAATTATATAGTATCATAATTATCATCATCATTATCATCATCATCATCATCATCATTATCATAATCATCATCATTATTACTTGTTACGAAATACTACTAGAGTCTAGTATATGTTAAATATGAAAGATAATAGTCTGCTATTTAAACATTCAGATGTTGTTTTAGACAAGTTATGAAAATTTAAAACATTATGGTAGAAAGGCTGGTAATAACTAGGGGTGCGCAATAGACCCGGTATATTGCAATTCGCAGTATTTTGAAGCACTCACGGGGATACTTAATGTAAGCTGCAAGTACTTGTTCTACAATAGGTATAGAATGAATCAATTTATAACAAAAGATCGATTTATCATTTTTTAGCTTTTCTTTGAAAAACAGAAGAGCCATTGTCATAACCTTCTTGACGTCAGTCGGCACTGTTGTCCTGATTCTGGTTAAGCTTTCTTAAAATTCACTTTCTCGGTAACCATTAAAGCCTTGAAACTTCAGACAATTGCTTGGCATCATACAATGGCATCTGTGGCCGAGTGGTTAAGGTCACTGACTGATGTTTACTTGTCCCTCACCGCTGTAGGTTCGTGCCCTACTTGGGTCGAATTTTTTTATGACTAGGAGCTATCTAGGTTCTACCCAGGTGCCCGCTCGTGACTGAAATAATGCCAGAAATGGCACCCAGGGTCTTCCTCCTCCATGAAAGCTGGACGTTGCAATATGACCTTAGCTGTTGAGTGCGACGTTAAATCCGAATCAATCAATTGTCACAATACAATCAACCCTATGGGCATATCCCATAACTTTTGAATGACATTAAAAGTTGTTCAAACTATGTATTTTCGGTTCAGTTTTGTCAAAATCCATTTCACAGTTACCATTCACAGCTTAATACTTCATAGGGTAGTTGAACATAGTCACTGATTGCAAAATGTAAGCACATGGGTTCCTATCTCAAAAGTAAAGTTTACACAAATGGTTAAAGGTCAAAATTTTTGGACAGTTGTGTCTCCAGTTTATAACTTTACTCGTGCAAGGGTTGTCCTGATATTTACACATGTACGTGTACAATCTGTGTTGTCCTGATATTTACACATGTATGTGTGCAGACTGTGTTGTTCAGAGACAATCGATCCTCCAGCACTTTCAGTCCTTTGATTCTTATAGGAAAGCTGAGTATCAATTCAATAATAAAGTTCGTGAATTTGTTTCCCTTGAATTTCGCTCAGGTCGTATTTTCCAGCAGTTGTGTTACAATTTCCACAAGATAATTGGACTTGATCTATTAAATCGATTGAATACACAGTCACTCATATCATTCGAAAAGTCAATTAACAGTGACATATCAAAACAAAAAACGGAGGGTAATCGCCGACGATTAAAATATCTACTGAAAGAGTGACATTCATGCCAGTTCAAAGTTTTATTTTAGCGGGCTTTGGTTGTGGTCGAGGTTAAATTTTGGCAGTTGATGCGATTTCCGCCAATTTAAGACATCGCCAATTCAAAACACTTTAAAAAACGCCAATATTTGACACCGCAGATTTAAAAGCGCTAAACAGTGTTCGTTTTTCGATTTTCGAATACCCAACTCCCTGCTGGCTGGGTATTCAAAGTAAGTTGGCTATTCACCTCACGTGTAGCAAATACCAAACTCCCAGCTGTCACTTTAATTTTTGTGAATACCCAACTACCAGCTGGCTGGGTATTCGAACCTAGCTGCATATTGGCTTTACTCTCTGCGAATACCCAACTCCCAGTTAGGTGGTTATTCGAAGCTTACTAGGTAATGGCCTTAAATTATGAAAAAACGCAACTAATGGCTAGCTGGATATTAAATCTAGCGTGTATTGAATACCCAATAACCCATCCCATCTTCTAGCTAAATTCACTGACCTGCATGATAACGCGCTATTTGAGTGACTTATTATATCTATGTGTTTTCTATAGGAAAAAATGACAACGTGGACTTCAATATTTTGCCTTTGTGACTAGTGCAGATCATGATCTGTTTGCCATTTCGCCACAATGCCCTTTGTTAATTGAATTACAAAAAATGGTGTGCGCCGAGAGTTGCTGTTTCTGAAGAACATTCACTTTGATGCTTCCACACATTGCATTCATTCAGTCAGAATGAGCAGTGTCCAGTGTCAAATGCAATACTAAGAGAGTACTTCAGCACCAAGAAAGTCGCACTGTATAGTACGGGTGATGGGAATTGTTTATTCAATGCCATGTCTACTCTTGACGCTGACAATGGGGATAATTCAACGCCAGTCAAACAATTACGTCAGCCACCAAATGTGACCTTTTTACGTAGATTAAAAAACTATATAGCTAAAGCAGGCATGATTCAGGTAATATTTCAAAATAGTTGGTTTATAAAAATTTTCATCAGTATACTATACATTAGATATCCGTTTCTAAGTATGGAAAAAACAATGATCGAACAGGTTTCCTGAATCACACACCTGTTTTATTTGCTAGTATTTGTGACATATAATTATTTCTATAATGATGACATTTGGTGAAGTAACAGCTTTTCTTCTGTTCTTAAAAAAGACACAAAAATGCAAAAATTTTCATTCAATTTATGCCATCTGTGATAACAGTAACTTTATATTTCCTCGCATATCATTTTAAATTTAGGTCGGAAAGGGAGGACGGGTGTTCAGCACACTGGCTCAATAAATTTATGTATTCAACTGATCAAATTTTCTTTAAATTAGGGGACTAGGGCAGGCCATAATCAGAGCGCCTCGCAATGATGTGCTCTATATGCAGTCGGATAATACTATACCACTTTTGAAAATATTAATATTTTAAGCAATAAAGTGTTTAAAATTGGGTAACAGACGGACGGACAGGCGGTGCCTGGCTGACTGACTTTCGTCATGTTTCCTTATACAACATAATTCTATTTCAAATGGGTCAAAACATCTGTTACAATTCGAAAATTGTGACACACACGCTAATATGTGTTTATTTAGCCATTTTATTCACCAGCAACAGAATAATAATCTATTTTGAAGTGGATTTCTCTTTTTGCGAGAAGAACTCTTTTCGAATTTTAGACCAAGCCTTATTAAAGCGCCATCTGGTATCATAATATGACCTACCGTATTCGTGTTAATGCCATTCTTGTTAGTGCATACTTGGTTCGTTTTTATTCTTGACCACAAATGCTTTCTACCATAGTTTCACTTAATATTATCACGAAAGCCCTTATTTATCAACAGAATATGCATAAACAAGAAGAATGTAGCATTTTAATAAAAGACCAAAACGACACATGGGAAGATAATTACATGCAATGTATCGGTAAATAAGACAAATCAGGATGCAACATTCATGAATTTAATTCTGAGGGTAAAGAAGTAAGATAAAAATGTAATCATAATGTCAAAATAGAAGTAATCAACAAAAGCACACATTACTAAAATCAAGTATAAAACATGCATGTCGAAGAAAGAAACATGAAATCAGCATCATACAACATGCACTCGTACGAATGACACATGAGATGTCACATGCATGTAAGATGTAAGAAAGAAGACAAATGAGCATGTAATGTTCATAAATAAGAATGTCATCTAGACCCATAGACTTATGGCAGTGATTCCCTTCCATAGGATTCAGCCACAATAATTTGTTCATCGGTTCAAAACATGTAATTAAGAGGAAATTAATATATGTTAATCATAAAGTTGTACTGACTAAATCTGGTTCTGTTATTGATGACACTAACTGATATTTCGTGGTGCATTACAATTATATTAAATTTTAAATGCATCGTTGAGCCTACCTGCACGTTATACTTGTCCTGGGAGACAATTTTAGTATGAATCTGATGACTTCATTTTTAGTGACCTCTCCGGCGCTGGAGTGACTTAGTCAAGCCAAGGCGAGCCAGAGTAATCGAAGTAACACTGTATTTAAGCAACCGCCCACGTTTATTTGTTTAAAATACAGAAATTGCTGCAGTGTCTGTATGAAAATCTAACCCTAGAATTATCCGTGTTAGATATAGAGTTCACTATCTGCTCCCCATTTAATAACTGATCAATAACCAAGCCTAGCCTCTTCTGAGAAAGAATTTCATGACCATTACAAACATCTTTGAAATAATTTCCTTGCAGACCCAAATAGCATACATTCAATTTTACCTAAGTTCAAAGAAAGTTTATTTTCAACCTGCCATGTTGAACAATTCCCCATAACTCCGCCTAGCGAGTTTGCAGTCTGAATCAATACACATAGACATATTACTAACGTAACAGAGAAAAAGTAAGCGACCTAGAGTACTTCCATGGGGTACTCCGGGTCTTCGACTGGCAAATAGGAAATGCACATGTTAATTTATATTGACTAGTAGTTTCAACTTTATATGCTTTCATAGTTAAGCAAAAGAGCCAGTTTCCAATGCACTCTCTTTTTGCTGCTAGGAACACATGTAATATGATTGATGAATAAAGTGCTTGCAGTATATTTCTTTGTGCCAGCATGTGTCCCAGGTCAATTGTCATGCATTCATGTTAGAAGGGTTACAACTCAGACTAAAATAGTTTTCAGCCTAGATCAAATTTGTTTTTCGTAAAATGGTTCTGTCGTCATATGAATCTTTTTTCATTATGAAAACACAATTTTTTTTATCGTGGCAGTGATGCAAATGGGATTTGTTCAAGTTCAAGGTCATCCACTATTAATAGCTTTTGAAATGACTTTGTTTTGTCTGCAGCATCAAGAAAATCCATTCATTGTCATTTTTTTAAATTTCAACTATAAAATTGATGCATAAATGATTAAATAATTATATTTTCTACTATGATAAAGTTGACTTATGTTGTAAAGGTCAAGGACAAAGTCAAGATCTGAATCTGACTTGATATGTGCAAAGTATAAGTGAAGATGCAAAAACTGTAATTTTTTATCAGTTTTTTTTATACAAAAGTTGCTAGTACACATTTGCATAATAATAATCAAATAATATTAAAAACAATAATGATAATCATAATAACTATAATAAGAATCATAATGACAACAAATAGTTATATATAACAATGATATAATAATAATAAATACAAATAATAAGACTAAATTGGTAGTTTAATTGCAAAAATGTCTATCTTGAGAATGTACGTAAATGTTACTCGCAATTTTTAGGAAACAAAACCATTTTTTGACTTGGGGTAAACGCACAAACGTATGTTATATGTATTTCATTAGACAGTTCAGAGATTAAGGAGGTTATGTTGTCGGCGTCGGCTTTGGTGCTTGGTTAAAGTTTTGGGTAAGGATTTTGTGCACACTACTACATTGTATTAGTTCCATATCGCAGTTACTACAGATTAATTTGAAAATTCATGGAAGCATTCATGGGTATCAACAATCCAAATTAAATGTAAAACTTGTGGTAGGAAATCTTAAAGTATAGCTCTTTTAAGATTAAGAACTAATGCGTGCCCATCTCTGTATTTGCTCAAGTTGACTCTTGATTGAAGTTCATACAAATTATGGTTATTTTGTGTGCAAGCTATTTTCACGGAAGCACTGATGGGATTGATTTTAAAGTTCACAAGAAACAACAATTAAAGACTTACAGAATATTATTGGTTTCAAAGTTCATTCAGTCTTTAGTGGTATCAAACAGTAATATACTAATTTATTACTCTTCCGCGCAATTTCCAGCCTTTGATTGACCTCCGATCCGTAACGATAAATTCATATAAGCGGGCCAGGCAGGTACATTTAATATGCACTTGAAATTCTCTTCCTTGTACCCTACATCACACATGTTTGATGCGTGAGTTCGTCAATATACAAAAAAGTTCAGCTCCGCTGAGACTGCTATTCAGCTACAAACCACTAAAATATGTCACGTTTCAGTAACGTCTCAACGATCGATATAATCAGAATTATCATGTCATGTACCTAACATTTAATAAAAGATTTCCTTTCACCGCAATGTTTACGTTCGTTAAAATGCTGATTTCCGACGTCATTTAGTAGCAATGAGGCACCATGTGGGCATTTAAATGCGATCAGCAGGAATTAATAAAATATTGGAAGGACAATAAAATATTTATTCGGTGTTTGACATTGACTAGTTGGATATATTAGCTGCCTCGACTATTAATCAAGACTGGTAATCTATCCACATGTGACCATTAATGGCACTAGTTTAAATGAAGTATTTACCGATATCAGACATCTGTGTTTGCTGAAGGTAAACACATTAAGACATGCAAAACATGAACTTATTTTCAATGTTGCCTTCAAAAACAAGAAACCATCCTACAAAAAAGCATTATGAAACAAAATATGAACACATGCGACAAACACTCAGCTGCTAGCTAACAGTATATGCATTTATACAGTGGATTTAAATTCTATTAAGCCGCACATGTTTCAGACAAACAGCTAAAGTCTCAGGAGCACAATTACAAGTAGCTTTTGTTTTACCAAAAAAGATGTATTATCGGCGGAAATTACCTTTATTTGTGCCAAAAGCATTCCTAACTTTGCTTTTAAATCAATAAGTACATGTTAGAATATAGCGCGGCACTTTTTTCAATGATATTGAAAAAAATATGTAAGGCTTTCTGGCAAGTCTTTTTTATGATGAAACGACTTGTAAACGAAAAAAAAGTCGCATATCAACGTTGTTTTATAATGAATAGAACATGGTTCTTTCATTATCCTATCAGTAAATTTAATTTACTATATCAGTAAATTCAAAGTGATTCTGGGACTTTAAACATAAAAGTAAAATGTTTTCCGAACACCAGGCAGCAAAACTACAGTAATATCAGTTTTAACTTTAATTTTGAAGTTGCAATAGAAATTTCTCATAGTAACGTTGTAACCGTTGTACAATTTCTTATTTCGGTGGGTTTCCTTTTCTAGACTCCATTGCTGTAACGAAATGTCTCTTTAAATAATTTGTATGTGGTTCAATTGAATTAGCTCATGTTGTTTTTGAAGATACTGTTACTTGAAAGTGTTATCAAGTCTGACATACTAGTATAAATAGGTAAAAACTGCTTTTTACACTTAAAAACAAGCAAGTGCATGTGGCATGAACATCTGTTTTCACACGGAAGCAAGTTTAATTCATTGAACACGTTAAAACCGGCTTACTTAAGATAATCCTTGCAGCCCTTTTTATATCTTAAGAACTTTTTATATCTGATTTCGAACTTATCCCTTTGCATCAAACTGTACAACAATATTCAAAACATGGCAATATGTTTGTACTACATGTATAATATATCTCCTTCATACATTGTATGATCAAACAAGTAAAACACATTTCTTTTAACAAAGCTATTTAAGATATTGTGTTTACTGCATTGCTATTTTCTTCCGCTTAGAACGGAAAGCTGTTTGATGACAACAACACAACATGACACAGGATCGTCTTCATGCTTTGTTTTTTACTCTTTCAAAGTTAAAATGGATTTCAGTTCTTTGGATCAGTATTATGAAGTATATTTACAGCCCCTGAAAAACATGCAATAATCATTTTGTTGGTATATTCTACTCTATATAGAAACTATAAACAATATTTTATGATTTTTTAACGTACAATCTTGTACACGGTCAGTATTGTCCTGTGGTAAAAGTTGTTTGACAATACTGATTTTATAAATTTACAGTTATACAGCGGTGCAGAAAAATGAGTACAGTGCATATACCAAAAGTCCCTGGTATTTCGACATATTAATTAAGTAGATATTAAATTGAACAACTATGTTTTTGCACTACGGTTTTTGGCCTGGGGACTGAAAGTCCTCTAGGCCTAAGTTAGCATACCACATTTCAAACACTGCAGACAATTTAACTGTGCTATGTGCGAATAACAACTGTAAACATGCGCTTTGGGAAAGTAGTGCAAGACAGACCAGATCAATCTTTTGTTTGAATGTCGCATACGATAAGAACATATTACAAATAAAAACAGTACATACAACTTCAAACGATTGCAGAAAGGTCTATAGCTTACGGGCTGCATTACACATATTTTTCTGTTTTAGAAATCACTGCGCTGTTAGCTGATTACGGAAGATAATCATATGCATATCACGGAAAAGTACGGATATTTACGGGGGGGAAATTTACGGAAACGTACGGAATTCGATATAAGAGTTTGTAGTTTGATTTTCAAATTTCTGATGTTATTTCATTGACAACTTTCTTATTTACGAACGATTACATATATATTTACCTAAAAATAAATTTCTTTTATAAAAAGATACAATTTACGTACATTCCCAGAAGGAACTCACGTGATCAAAATCACCCGTCATTTATCGAGAACGCTGCATGTCAAGGCCCAGTGAACGGTTTCACAGATTACAACTACATGGTAACCAAAAGAATCATTTTTGGTTTTCCCGTTGTTATACACATTGTACAGTACTGTATTTATATTTCATTGTTGGTATTGCTTTGTTTATTTCTGTTTCAAGGTCTTGTCCTTGGTACACAATAATTTTCAATCAACATCATCAGATATCGCTGAAGTTGAACAAAGCCGGGGATTTGATTTTTTTTATTGTTCTCTCAAACAATTGATTTTGTTGACCATGTGATTATTTTTCATTTAACGTACGTTTTATAATAAAACAAATTTCCCTGCCACCCATATATTTTGTGAATCATTAATTCTGTGTCATATACTAAATTTCGCCCTATGCACATTTCGACCCGCGCTTTTGATAAGGTTCAGCGTAAATCACGAAGGAAAAAAGTTTTTTTTTTGGTTTTTTTTTTTTTGCCCCTAGGCCTTCAGCGCTCACAGCGCTTTGATTTATATAATCTATTGAAAAAATGCTTTGACGTTCATATATTGCTTTCGAGACAGCATCCGAGATCAAACCTAACGCATTTTTTATATTAAAGGAAAAGCCTAGAGAGTCCATATTTCTTTTGAGTATGAATAAATTTTGCAAAATATACTAAATTTGAAAGCAAACTGATGTTTGCTATGAAGTTCATCGGGGAAAAAAGTTATTGGTATCGTTACGGTATAAAACATTACATTTTGTGTAAAGACAGACTGGAGCAGACTTAAACTAGAACAACAAAGATTTAAACTCTCTCCCTCTCTCTCTCTCTCTCTCTCTCTCTCTCTCTCTCTCTCTCTCTGTGTTGGTCGGTCGGTCGGTCGGTCGGTCGGTCAGTCAGTCCGTCAGTCAGATTCTGTCTCTCTCTCTCTCCATGTTCACACTCCATCCCGATGTACTTTAGATAATTGTCACTAAGTACTAGTATTATTTCATAGTTTATTTCAGTCTCATCAGCATATACATTTTCAATACAATAGACATGAATAAAACATAAAACATGTAATGCTGCCACTCAATAATGAGATTTAGGAGACTTTATAGATAAGAATATTTACGTTATCTATAGCATTATCACAGACTATTATGTACATATTAAAAAAATAAATAAACAGGCTACATATAACATTATCATTAAGTACTAGTATGCACATTTATCATTTTGTTTGTTAATAGCACCAACAAAAACTGTTGATACTTATAATTTAGGTCGATAATTATGTCATCAGTTCACGTATTCATGGCGTCATGTTGTTGTTTTCAGCCTTTATGATCCAAAGAACACAGATATGAATACTATTATTTTAAAGTAGAAATACGATGATCGACATGGCATCTGGAGGGACAACATTCAGCAAGCGCGTGTCTCTTTTCCGTCTCCAAACCCTGATAATCGACGGAGGTAGTTTGGTGTTAAGGAATATCTTTGATCAGAGATTGCCAGATATGTCGCTTTATCAACTTCTTTGTACTGAACGTACGTCAATACAGCGCCTTCGAATACAAAAAGCAATATCAGAAGCAACAATATGACCTATTGTATCCCATGAGTCAATGTCCGAACAGTTCCGACTTTAATATAACACTCATTGTATGTCTGCTGAGGAATCTTAAAAGTTTTGGGTTAAATACTAGATACAATTGGAAATCCGTACCACATTTAACGGATATGTCACTTGAGGCTGACTTGTGTCGCCTAAGGGCGTTTAGAAATGAGGTACGTTGTTAATGTTTTGCTTACAAACGATACACAGTTTAAAATCTACATACATTATGAACAGATACTAGTTATAATTATATGTTTTATGGAAACTTATGACTAACTGTGATTTATTTGACTTCGCTTTAATTGTCGAAATGGAACTCAGTTTTGAATTTAATTTTATGTACGCTCATTAAGTATAACATTGAAAAACATTCGTCAATTGTTTTCTTTGCAGATCGCACAGATATCTTCCACTTTTCAAAATATACCCTTTGAGGTTAAATGGACAGAAGTCGAACAAGTAAGTAAAAAGAAATAAGTTTAAATGTAGTGTAGATTTGGTACATGTAGCCGATTCTATTCTCGAAACATAGATAATGTGTTCAATAAATGTAAAATGAAAAATAAATACAATTTTAAAGAAAAACATATGGCGAAAAATGCTTCAGTATATCACAATTGGTCTCCTGTAATAAATCGCATCCACCCATTAATTGTAAAACGATAACTCTACATAGATTATTGAATGGTTTACAGTACTGCAGCATATTTTAAACCGCTGATTTTTTCAGTAATGACTGGAATGCATATAGCTTAAACTTTTAAGTTAAGCTTTATAATACTACCGAATATTCCGAATTTCTATTATTTATGTTTTTGGTTTTTTTTAGTTCGACATCAGTTATAAGGTATGTCCCTTTAAGCATTACACTACATGTTTGAGTATGCCGAGGAAAGACTGTACACTACCTTGCAAAAATATTACTGATTATAGTTCGAAGCTTTACGCGCAGTGTACAATATCAATTTGGATAAGACTACACGGATATGCAGGTTTATCTGACATAACATGGGTACAAATTTACCCGGTACATGTAAGTCTGTACGCGCAAAAACTGTGCGCACACTTTTGTGCCGACATTCAGCTGACTACTCTGGGTAACTGACTAAACGACTCATCTATTTAATATTCCTATCTGTACTGTTTTTAAGTAACTGTGTCGCTGCTTTTTGATATTCGAGTAATTAAATCTACCAAAAGCAAACGCCAAAAAAATCTCACGTTTAACGTCCAATTTTTATCACGCCAATTGAATAATAGATTTACTGGTAGAATGATAGAACTGGGGTCTGCTTTCTTTAAAAGATGTTCACATAAACCGTCCTTTCGTCTTCACGATAAATTATGAAAAGGTTTCTCATTTATGCAAATTGCCAATACTGAAAACATTAGTTCGTTATATATTCCTCCTTTAACTTCTGTGCTAAGAGTTATGTTTTTGTGCGGATGATGAAAGACATTTTTGTAAGTATAAGTGTCACATGTAAGTGTAGCATTTAATGTGATCATGGACTTTATTTTCAATTGTTCAATTATTGGCGTTCCAAAATGCAATAAGTTTAAAATGGTACACATCTTGTATCTTGGTTAACAGATTCAGAGATCTAGCTGTACTTTATCAAAATTCACAGACTGTGTAGAAAAGCTTTTGTGCACTTACCAGATTTCTAGATTACACACTTTCTTTTCATAGTTTTACATTCATGCTTGAGAGTAGGTGTACCTTTATCATCTGTGTGCACGTGTGCCTTCCTATCATGAGAAAATGATGACCTCATTAGTGGAATAAATTATAGGCAAATGCCATAGTTTTTGCCCAGGCCATAACTTTGGACTGTTTGTTTTACACTTGCATTTTAGTTAAACTTCACAAATTAAACTTTAAAGATTCAAAGGAACGCGCCAGTTCCGCATTTCGGTGTCTAACTAAAAAATCAAGGCGACACTTTCGGCTCACAATCATATTATTATAACATAGCAATATTAAGTGTCTCAGTCAAAAGTTCATTAATGTCAATACGAGTTTAATTCATGTAATTAAACTTCAAATTATCATAGGAAATTTATAGAATCCCGTTTCGTCATTTGGGGCGGACGCTTTTTCGCATTTATCACTGCGGATGAACGACCACCGGATATTGGCTCAAAATTGAGCACAGATAATTAGTTTTCGCGAGGAACATGTTGCAATTGTGGTAAGTTAAAATCCGATTTTTACTCTGATACATATTATTTTGTGTTTATTTGTGTGTTTTTTGATACTTAAATGACTTTTCCTGTCTAGTGTATTCCCGATCTGTAAATGATGTAGGTTAATACGTTAAAATACCACAAAAAAGATGGCCTGCTCATTTCAACCGTTGGTAACGTTTACCGTTTTATTTGCTAAATGTGCTTAGATGTGAATAACCTGAATCGACCGATTTATTTGCGCAAGTACAAGGCAAAAGTGTTCAAAATTGTATCAACAAACGTTATTTCTGGGCCAAAATATTGATAAAAATATAACTCGAGTTAGTGTACTGAGTATTGTTTATTTTGCTTGTTGGTGTACTGGAGTATTGCTACTAACGTGTACTGAGTATTGGGCATTAAAAATGAGTAATCGAAATATTCTGCTGCTATTATAAGCGTTTTCCTAGCTCATTTAAGCACGAAGTGCACAAGGTGAGTTATTACAATTGCCTGGTGTACATTGATTGTCTGTCTGCCTATCTGTCATCTGCCTGGCGTCTGCTTCCAAAACTAGATTACTGGGTCAAATCATGGAAATATCTTGTGTATGCAATAGAGGTTGCACTTTTCATTGGATCTTCATGAACTTGGTCAGTATGATTGCTTTTATGAAATATAGGTCGAGTTCGAATATTGGTCATCTGGGGTAAAAAAGCTATGTAACGGGGTCAAATCACAGAAAAACATTGTGTATGCAATAGAGGTTGCATGTTTCATTGGATCTTCACGACACTTGGTCTGAATGACTGCCTTGATGAAATCTTGGTCGAGTTCGAAAATGGTTCATCTGGGATTAAAACTGGTCTAGGTTGAGTTTGAAAACCAAAAATAAGGTCACGGGGTCAAATCATAGAAAAACCTTGTGCATGCCATTTTCATTGGATCTTCATGAAACATGGTAAGTGTGATTGTCCTGATGGAATTTAGGTTGAGTTCCAATATAGGTAATCTGGGGTCAATATTAGGCCACACAGCTACAAGTCTCGTGTATGCCATGCAGGTGACATTTTCAACCAAACAATCATGTAAATTGATGAGAAGTCTGTCTTGTCAAGGTCAAAGATAATGTTTGTGTTTATGATATATAGTTTAGGGTTGAAGTTTGGAAACATATTGTCATAAGTAGGTCTCAGGTGAGCGCATAAGGGCCACTGCGGGTTTGATCTTGTTGGTAACATGTATCCCAAAGTTCTATCCTTTATTTGCTTCGATTTAATTTAACGTCATGATAAAATAAGATAAATCTTTAAACTTACTATTAACGGAGATATTTTGATAGCAAATGTGGCAGAGAGTTCTGCAATTTTCATTACCAAGAACAAAACACCGCATTTTATGTATTTTACAACTTATAAGTATTTTAGACCAATGTTTACTAGTTGTAGATAACATTAAAAGTCACTTCATGTCTGACTCATTGAACAGGCAGTTAAGTACTGCACAGTATATGCATTTACATGCGATATAAATGTTTATTTGGTGAAACATCTAAAATGCAATACTCAGTACAGTGATTCGCTCATTCCGTCAATACTCAGTACACCTTTTACCAATACCCAGTACAGAAATTGATATGTTTCAGGAACCGTATCTTCGCTACACTTTCATGAAACTTGATGAAATTTGGAGAATTTATATGTTGTCTTTGGGCAAATGAATCGCTTCATTCAGATTATCCACATATTGATGATTTCCCAAATATAACGGCAGAATTTCACGGTCAATATTTTTCGAGTGAGCAGGCCAACTGTTTTGGATATTTTCAACATTTCAACGTATATTTGTTGCATCTCGAGAATACGTTCGGCTTGGATAGTCATTAAAGTTTCTCAAAACACATAAATTACCACAAAAAATATGCATCAGAGTGAAAATTGGGTTTTTACTTACCCCAGTTGTTACACGTTCCTCGCGAAAACTAATTTTCTGTGCTCAATTTAGAGCCAATATTCGGTGGTCGTTCATCCGCAGTGTTTATGAGGACATTGAAAATTTATTGTAATGTTTTTGTTTGTCTTATATCAAAAGATCAAAAATCAAGTGGGCATTTTCCCTTTTGCTCTACGCGAGGTTTCCGTCCTCGCTGAGCCCACCTTAGGAAATCTGCGTTACTGTTTGACAGATGTACCGCCCAGTTTGCTATTGTAAACGAAAACAAGAATCGTGTGATTAAGGGATGCATCAAACCAAGCCTAAGTCATACAAGTCATACTTATCAAGTCTATTGTTCGGGGCAAGTCTGCAGTTCGAAATAACAAAGACCTATCGTGTAAAACAAAACGAATTAGCATTTAAATTCAAACGAAGTATTCCTCATAAGAATCATTTTCGTCTGAATGATACCGTAAACTTGAAAAATCATGGCAGCTGGTTTCCAGGATCTGACCGTAACATTTGTTTCCGTTAAATATAGAAACATGATGAAGCCATAG
>JAFMSR010000009.1:4549615-4579753 GCA_022818135.1 Saxidomus purpurata
AAATGTCATTTATTAAGTGAGCGAAAAATCATGTCATCTAATGCAAAATGTATGATCCTAGAGAGCGAGCCAAAAAAACGTGTTTTTTCTCATTTAAGGCTAAGCGCAAATTAAGAAGCAAGTGATAACTTTTGTGTGACCTAAGCTGGTCTATGTGGCCTCAGACCACAGTTATTTTTAATATATCTTCTATATAAACGTTATGCCATTGGCAATTTTGTTAACATCCCAAACCCAATAAACTAACCTGTTCTGAGTAGTACCATCGAAGAGAAAATATCCAGCAGCAGAAAACTAGGGGTTGACCAGCTTTATTTTTCACTATTTGAGGTCAAAGTTTATGTGTATGAATAATACCTGAAAATGGCCGGAACCATGCAAAATCACTGATGTAAACAAGAAGTCACTGAATACATTCTGACATAAAAACTTAAACATAATGCACATTTAACAATTATTTCAGGTCTACCCTTACAAAAAAATGCCATATGTCTCATTTCAAAAATATCCAGCCTCAATCAAAGGCACTAATTTTCGTAAAACTGCTTCCGTATTGTGGTCAACCAAGGGCAAATAACTGTGGTATGATGCCATGTGCAGCAAAGCAGCGGTTCGGATTCAATCGGCGGCTTCGTTTGAAATTGATGGCATGATGATCGCAAGCCAGTGGCGACACATTGTAATGTAATTAGTAATTAGCATTAGTTTAATATGACAGGTGAAATTACTGTCAAATGAAAGGGTCACATATTCTATGATAAGCTATCAAAAACAGACTTGCCATAAGTTGTTTTCAATATACAAATCATGCAGAAAGAATTCATTTGACAGCCGAAAGGACACACTCGTATATCTGTCAAAGGATATTACAAATGTACGGCCAAGGGCATTTTATTATATGATGATTATATGCATTAATTAGTTTGGATAAAAAACACACTGGACCATACGGTCGAGAGAGAGTCAGTCAGTCAGTCAGAGAGTTGAGAACGCCAGTACAAACATGACTGGTCGGACTTACTAAGGGTTTTAACATTATAACTCGGCTCGAAATATAGAGTTAAAATGTTGAACAGAAATTGTACAAATAGACTATGTTAGAACTAATAGACAAACTGAGAGACTATGATTTATATTTATATATACTATGTTATTAAAACGGTGGAGAACTAGAAATCTATGTGTGTCTTATTAATGAGCCCAGAGGTGGACAATGACGTTACAATGGGCGTTTTGGTGACCGTTTGACAGGATCGAATTTAAAACAGCTGTCATGGCACTTCAAAGAAAATCTACCACTATACGACACGAGAAGAAAGCTAGGACACGAGAAGGTTAGTTAACTGTCTTATTTGTTTTGCTTGCAAATTTATTCAAAAATGACTGACGCTGATATTCAGCAGATTTTTCAAAATTTGGCTGATCAATTAACAAATATTTCTACGGCAATAGGAAATCAGGGTGTAAGACAAATTGTACAAAATTTTGATGGTAATTCAAAAGGTAAATTTAAAACATGGATGAAATCAGTTGAAAAATATTGTCTTTTAAATTCATTGAATGAAGAACAGAAAAAATTAGTTTGTTTTCAAACTGCAGAAGGACTTGTTTCAGACTTTATAAATAGATTTTTGAACGAAAATCAACAATGTACTTTTGCTAATCTTAAAAATGCACTTTCCGTAAGATTTTCTGAAATTATTGACGCACAACATGCTACTTATTTATTAAGAAATGAAAAACAGAAACCTGGCGAGAATGTTCATATTTATGCTGAGAGATTGTTGAATTTAGCAGAAGATGCATATGAAGGTCAAAATCATGGACAAAATCAAGTTTTTATAGAAAAGCAGTTGATCGAATACTTTATTGATGGGTTATCTGAAAATTATCTTAAAATGAAGGTTATGCGTGGAAATCATAATACTTTACAGGCTGCTGTTACTTCAGCTATGAATGAAGAAAACTTCAGGTTAAAATTCAATTTACGTTTTGGAGATTCAAAAACTAGCCAACAAAATTCTAACAGCTGTCAAAAAGAAATCAGTCATGAGCATATGGTAGTTGATCACGTAAGACCTGAGAAACGTTGTCGATATTGTAGAAGGCTAGGTCACATAGTTAAGGATTGCAAGACCCGTCAAAAGCATGTATATGCAATAACAGTAAGGAAAAGAAAAATGATGTGTCAACAAAAGTTTATTCAAAAGAAACAACAAATAAATACATATTCGAGAAGACCGTATTATTGTTGGTATTGTGGTAAAGTAGGACATTTAAGGAGAGAATGTAAAAATTTACCAAGAAATAGAATGAGTACTGCTAAGCCTTTAAACTAAAAGGTTCCTGTTATAATGAAATCGATAATAGGAACAAAAATGGTTTATCAACGTTTTGTATAGCGCTAGCCGGAAATCCCAATTCATGTACAATTAGAATAGGAAACCAGAAAGTAAGAACACTAGTAGACACAGGTGCGGAAGTTTCTTTAATAAGTCGACATTTATTTAATTCACTGAAGCAAAAACCAAAGTTAATGAAAAATCATAACGTTTCTTTACAGTCTGTAGATGGTACATCACTAATTGTTGACGGGTATATAGACTTAAATTTTAGAATGGGTGGAGTAAAACTCTCGCATAAATTTTATGTCATTTCGAAAGTAAATAGAAGAGCCATTCTCGGTCGTGACTTTTTGCAACAAAATGGCGTTCGTTTATATTTTGATCTCGGTTGCCTTAGAGTGAAAAATGCATATGTTTCTTTAGAAGAAGATATACATATAGGTTCTATAGTGAAATTACATGAAGATACTGTGATTAAACCACAAACTGTACAGCTATGTAATGGTCAACTTAAAAGAAAACATAAACTTAAACACTCAAAAACTTACGAGTTAAGAAGTATGGAAACTGGACATCTTAATAATGAACCCGGTCTGATGGTAACTAATTCCGTTTTTAAATTACAAAAACATCGAAAGTTTCCTGTAATGTTAGTTAACTCTACGAATAGGACAATTAGGTTGAAAAAAGGTTGTGCAATTGCTAGAATTGAGCAAATTGATGAAAAATGCATAGCTTCTATTGCTGAAGTCAATAAATCATTAAATACAAATGCTAAACAGTCTACTATAAACAAACAGGAAATTGTAGCGCCTAAAGAGCACATGCAATATGTCGAAAAATTAGTTCAAGATCATAGAGATGTATTTGCAAATGATGATAAGGAATTGTCACAGACTGACACAATAACAATGAAGATCCCCACTGTAGAGCATGATCCTATCAGACAGAGACCTTATAGAGTACCCTTAAATGACAGAAAAGTTATGAGTGATGCCATAGATGAAATGCTTCAGGCTAAAGTAATTAGACCGTCTCACAGTCCTTATGCGAGTCCTGTGGTTTTAGTACAAAAGAAAAATGACAATAGTAAGAGATTTTGTGTTGACTTCAGAAAGTTAAACAAGGTTACTAAGCCATCAAGTTACCCACTTCCCCATATAGATGATTTATTAGCAGTCTTAGGAGAAGCAAAATATTTCACAACACTTGATATGCGGTCTGGTTTTTGGCAAATACCTATTGATGAAAAAGACAAAGAGAAAACAGCGTTCACTACTTTTAAGGGATTATATGAATGGAATGTTATGGCCTTCGGATTAGTAAATGCCCCCGGAGTTTTTCAGGAACTCATGTCTAAGGTTCTCGAGGGATTAGACTTTGCGGTTTGCTATCTGGACGACTGTCTTTTGTTCAGCAATAGCTTAGAGGAACATAAACGACATTTAAGTATAATATTCCAGAGGTTAAGAGATCATAAACTTAAACTTAAGTTGAAAAAATGTCAATTTTTGCAACCAAAAACAGAATACTTAGGTTTTGTCATAGATGAAAATGGCGTTAGACCAAATCCCGATAAAGTAAAAGCAATAAGGTCACTCCCACTTCCAAAAAATGTCAGAGATGTTCGCAGAATTATAGGAGCTTCCAGTTTTTATAGGCGTTTCATACCGTCCTTTTCAGAGATAGCTGAACCTCTGATCAATTTGACAAGAAAAAGGTCACAATTTATTTGGTCAGATGAATGTCAAAAAAGTTTTGATACTATTAAAAGGCAATTAACTGCTATTCCATTTCTATCATACCCAGACCCAAACAAACCTTATATGTTGTACACAGATGCATCTATGACACATATAGGAGCATGCTTATGTCAAAAGAACGATTCCCCACAGAGCGATGTTAACAACCAAAGACCGATTTATTTTCTGTCACATAAGCTAAGTGATACTCAGAAAAAAATGGAGCACAATTGAAAAAGAAGCTTTTAGTATACACTATGCTTTACAAAAGCTTGACCACTATTTACATGGAGCAGAATTTACGATCTTTTCAGATCACAAACCCCTGCGAGCCTTATTAAATTCACCAATGCAGAACAAGAAAATTCAATTATGGGCATTGTCTATAAGTGGTTATAACTGTAAGATTGAGTATCTTCCAGGAAAAGCAAATGTTATTGCTGATTTCTTCTCAAGACCACCAGAATCTGAAAGTATACAAACAGAACTTGATACAGATTTCGAACCGGAAATAAACGACAATGCATATAAGATTACAGATAAGGTAGCGAACAATGTCAAAGGCATAAATGTAATAAACTCAAATGACCTCGACCCAAAACAAGTTGCTAACAAGCAATATGAAATGCAAGAATCTTTAGTAGATCCTGTCGCAGAATTTGCAGAGTTAGACATGAAATCAGAACAAGACAAAGACCCTGCACTGGTACAAATGAAAATGCAACTTAAGCATGGTGACCCTAACAAGTCAGACTTCAAAAAGTTCTTAGAGGTTGATCAAGTTTTGTATTATATTTCAAACCCAGAAGATGAGCCCGTACTGAGACTCTATGTACCAAGTCATTTAAAAGCTTTGGTTATCAAACAGTATCATGATCAAAACGGACACCCAGGTTCACAACGTATGTTCGCAACCATTAAAACAAAGTATTACTGGCCGAATATGTTTAAAGAATTGTATAACTATGTTTCAACATGTGTTGACTGTCAAACTAGGAATTTAACAAAGGTCAAAGCACCTCTGCGTGAAACAAACATTGCACCGTTTCCGTTTGCTATTATTTCCATTGATGTATGTGGCCCTTATGAAACGACATTAAGTGGCAACCGTTACATCATTTGTTTTATTGATATGTTCAGTGGTTTCCCAGAAGCTTTCCCAGCTCCAGATAAGAGTACAAATACTATAATAGACTTACTGCTGAATGAAATATATCCAAGGTATGGTTGCCCCCTTCAAATCATACACGACCGTGGTACAGAATTCACTAGCAATGCCTTTAAGGAGGTGCTGAAAGAGTTAAATATAGACAATGTTACATGTACTGCATACCATCCAGAAAGTAATGCAAAACAAGAACGCATGCATAGAGTTTTACATGACATCTTAGCAAAAAGAATACAAGGTAACACTAGAGAATGGGACATTCACTTGAATATGTCTTTAGCAGGCATACGTCACAATGTTACTTCAAGTTCTAAGTTTTCACCATTTTATCTTGTTTATAACAGAGACCCAATATTACCCATTGATAATTTACTGAAGCCTCGAGCTAAATATCACGGTGAACAATTTCATAAAATAGTATTAGAAAACCAGCACAAGTCATTTCTTTTGGCTTACAAACATTTAAAACATTCAAAAAGAAAGCATAAAGCTCAGGTAGACAAGAAAGCAAAAGATGTTAAATTCGAAATAAATGACCCAGTTTATTTTAAGAACTACCAAAGAAAAAATAAACTTGAAGACCGCTGGAGGTCACATTTCAGAATCTTAGAACAAAAAGGTCCAGTTACCTATTTAATTAAGAATCAGCTAAACAATTCAGTTGTTCAAGTGCACGCGGATCAGATTAGGCTAGCTAACATCGCAGAATGGCCTGATCGTAAAGTTGTTACAGGTTATCCCAGGCGAAGGGCTAACTATGTTGTACCCCCTGAACAAACCGACAGCAGCAATGACGAAACTGAGGCTGAAACAGAAAACAATAGCATTGCTAAAATGCCAAAAAGCCGAAATAGAATAAGACAAGAACGCGAAGATTCGTCTTCAGAAGACAATATTCCTTTAGCTCAATTGAGAAAACATTTAAGAGAACAGAGTAAGGATGAATTAAAATGTGATTCAAAAGTTGAACATTCTGCAAGCAGCAGTAATGAAGGTAGCAACAGACAACGTTCTGATTACCTTGATAGATCATCCCATCCTGAGTCCATTGACTCACAGTCCACTGAATTGCTAGGGACAGATGACATGAACACGGAATTTATGTCAAATTCTGAAATAGAAAACCGAGATAGTATGGTTGTTGATATGGTTACACTTCCTGTACACGACCCCTGTCCTGTTGACAACAGTGTACCAGATCAAGTCACTGAGAAACAGAAATGTCTGCAAATGATTTTAAAAAGCAATAATGATCTGATTACAGATCTATTAAACAAGCTTTTCTGAAGGACTATGAGAAGTCCTGTCTTAAGACATGAATGCTATTCACTAGCATAAAAGACTATGTTGATGAAACTAGAACGATTTTACGTAGCGCTATCGTAATGACGTTGATAAACCGAACAAATGACTTCACAAACATGTTTATAAACCGCTTGGTTGTTTTGTAAATAAATTTTGTATATAGATTTTGCTACTGACTGATATTAACTGATGTAATTGCATCAATGCAATTGTGCTTTTCAAAGCTGATAAAAAGTAAAGTGTGTGAAATGATTTCACATTAAATACATTGATATTCTGTTGAGAACAAAATATTTGAGTTGTCGGACAGCCTCATTTCATGTATTAATGTATGATAAGATTTTTTTTATTGTAAATGTTTTATTTCCTTTCGGAAATTCAAATAGAATTTATTTGTCAATTTTAAGACAAATTCGAAGAACAAGTTCACGATATAATTTACATTACCGCCAGGTCTCACAAAAAGTATGGGATAATACATTTATTTAATTACGAACAGATTTAAAAACAACACAAACAAAACTAATAACTCTCTTACAAAAATTTTGACGTTCGTTCAGCTTTGTATCACATCATGATTTTATAAATGTTCCGTTATTTATGAATGGTGGAATCCATGTTTCAAATACTTTTGATAGTAAATTTACTAAAGAGAAATGCTAAGACAACATTTCCATCTTATAAAGATACATAAGAAATTAAAGTACTTACTGTATGATACATCCTTTGGTATTTGATATCCTGATTTCCATTGTGTCGTTTTTTTTTTATTAAAATCGTTACGTGAAATTAACAAACTTAACATTATGCAAGCAAAATGTACACTGCCAGTTATCTAATATTGTGTGCCACGAATGCAGATGAAAACTACCGGAAACGATCGCCAAGCCAATTACCAATCAGTGATAAAATCACGGGACCCGGAAACGATTTTTTAGCCAATCAGCAGTGATAACACCAACACCCCCAGGATCCCCATTCATTGAATTGTCAAGCAGATATTTACAATGACAGCTAAAACGTATACCAAAAAGAAAAGTACCCTGGAGGCACGCTGGAACTGACATCCATTGTCCATCTTTTTAAAAGAATTGTTTTATTTCAAAGGAATGTGTAACAATAAAAACTTTTAACAGTTTACCCAGTGAAATGCATACTTGAAAAAGATGTTGTTTTATAACCAGACTGTGAAACGCTATGTTTAAAGAAATTAACCCAGTGAACTGCATATTGAAACACTACCTTTAACTCGGAAAATTATACAGTGAAAATCTTATAAAATGATCCATCCGCCATTAGATACGGAAAAATCAGTATAGAGCTAAATAGGAACTTGAGAAACATTGCCGTATAGTGCACCTTTAAAAGGAATTCATACATATGGGAGAAACGAAACGGCTGTCTGTATCAAGAATTTACGGCTGTGAAACTATTCCAGAGCGAAATTAATTTGCGAATAATGTTTATATATACATATGTTTTTATATATTGTGTTTCACATGTTTTTTTTTCCGTTTCAGTCATGAAAAACATTTGCACAGAAGTTAAATTGTAAATAATGTATACATGTATAATGTTTTTTTTATTCATGAACGATGATTCTATGATATTTACTATTACGTACCTTGTCCCGACTGTTGTTTGAATTGTTTTAATGATAAGATGTTTCGCATTATATATCATGATGTGGCCAGGAAATTGTAGGGACAATTAGTTATAGTAGTTATCACGGATACAGATCATTTGTCATAAAACTTAATTTCAATTAATTTCAATTAAGTTTTGTATAAGAATGGAAGGGATTTGTAATGTAATTAGTAATTAGCATTAGTTTAATATGACAGGTGAAATTACTGTCAAATGAAAGGGTCACATATTCTATGATAAGCTATCAAAAACAGACTTGCCATAAGTTGTTTTCAATATACAAATCATGCAGAAAGAATTCATTTGACAGCCGAAAGGACACACTCGTATATCTGTCAAAGGATATTACAAATGTACGGCCAAGGGCATTTTATTATATGATGATTATATGCATTAATTAGTTTGGATAAAAAACACACTGGACCATACGGTCGAGAGAGAGTCAGTCAGTCAGTCAGAGAGTTGAGAACGCCAGTACAAACATGACTGGTCGGACTTACTAAGGGTTTTAACATTATAACTCGGCTCGAAATATAGAGTTAAAATGTTGAACAGAAATTGTACAAATAGACTATGTTAGAACTAATAGACAAACTGAGAGACTATGATTTATATTTATATATACTATGTTATTAAAACGGTGGAGAACTAGAAATCTATGTGTGTCTTATTAATGAGCCCAGAGGTGGACAATGACGTTACAACATGTCCGATATTTTACACTGTTGAGAAAGTATGACTGGTTTTCAGAGGAAGCCTTATGCTTAAATTAAGTTAATCGCGCAAGTGGATGCGGTCTGCAAGGGTGAAATATATAGATAAAAGGCCGATATCGGTTGGTTGTGCCCATTTATGTTTTTAAGGGGACCGGAATGGTTGGGTTAGTTTCTTTTAGCTCGATTGTTAAGAAAGCTTGCAGCTTATCGAGTCATTCTCCAGTCCGCTTCCTGAACAAACCAGTACTGGTGTCATGTGAGAAGGTACGGTCGCAACCCCAGTGGGGCTTGAAAACGCAACCTCCGGCATGTGGTTATACTGTATAAACTATTCTTGATTACTGTATCTGGGGTTCTGACCAGTAATCGTGTCGAATCTGGCCATTGTTGAGCTAGCTTATAGGACTCATACCGATGAGTCTTTAGGATAGACAAAAGATGATCGAGTTCTTTTTGCGAACATTTCATTTGAGAAGGTATGCTTCTTCTGACAAAAAGACTGCTCGTCAACTTAATTGTCAAATGTACCTATGCTATATGATCGTTTTTGATTCTTTATGTGTTGAAATAATTATAAATACAGTTTTTTTGGGATTACCGTTTTTATTTGATTATCTTAAACGGAATTTAAAGAATCAGAAATATGTTTACAAGAATAATTTCATTTACTTATTCCTGGCGATGAAACACGTCAACATGTATTACAAGTTTACAACAATTCAATCGGAAAATATAATATTTTTTATTCCTACAAGACAGACACCTCGAAAATGAAAAGAATTGGTAAAAAGCAGGTAGCGAAACAGTCGCCGCTCGCGTATCTTTTCGTCAGCAATTTCCATATTTTTTCCTATCTTCGCTACTTGTTCCGTTGTTGTAAACATGACGACATTTTTAAATAATTGAAACTTCGTAGACATTTTTTGTTAATTGTAACTTAAACTCAAACATTTATCGTTTAGAAGATACACTTTTTCACCTTACCATGAACTGATATCATAGGAAACTTTGACCGCGCAAATAACGCGCTATACGGCAAAATCCGTAAATTTTGACGTAAGAAAATCACTACTTTTTGGCTTCGGACTATTTATTTTTGCAGAAATAATGGTTTTGTAATCCATCAAACACGTTAAAATTGCTCCTGATGAATAAAGGACTTTGTCAAAATAATGTGCACTTGAAAAAAAGTGAAATCGCCATCATTTTATTGAAATTATGATAGAAAACGGGTGCCACGAAGTTGCGCTTTTTACGTGAATGTTAAACCTAAATAGGTTAAGAAATCTACTTTTCGAAAATATAGACATGGATCTATACCTGGACCAAAATTCATACTTTTCCATCTACTTTTTCAATTCTGGTCCTAAGGTCCGCATCTACCTTTAATCATTATTATTTTCATTTTCAGCCAGAACCAGCTGGAATGAGTGAGTAGCTTATTTAGTATCTTTTAAATATATATCATCTTTGAGCTAATTATCTATTTTGAGTTTAAACAATGTACATTTTCACTAGAATTTATTCCCAGACCAACAGAAATCCACTGTGGTCACTTAGTAACCACACATATATATATTTTGTACTAACATTTGTTATTCTTTTCTTCCTGAATAATAGTTGGACAATCTTAAACTAAAATATCTTGAGAAGAAGACTTAGTGACATTATCATTTAAATCAGTTTTGTTGAATGTAAAATTAGTTGTCCTTTCATGTCGATAGAATAACTTTTCAGTCTCTGCATTTCACCATGAAGCTCCTCTATACCATAATTTATACTAGTTGTCCTATCAAAATATTATATTTTAGCGGGACTGAACGTTTCCGGGAGGTATATTAAAATAAACGAGTGATAAAAATCATCTTGTTTACCCGCATATTGTTGTTCTCTGTAGCTGGTTTGATTCCTGCTGAGATCTTGCGAATGGACACGAATTCAATCGAAGTATACAAGCGTGCTTTGCGCGAGGGCAAGAATCAGTTCATAACATCCGGGTTATGGTCGTAGGACATTTTGGTGTCGGAAAGACTACATTAACAAAGCGGTTGTTTGGTGAAGATGTGAACATTGCAAAACGTGAGAGCACAAATGGAATAGACGTTCATGTTAGAAGATGCAGAGTGTCTCTTAACACTGGCCAGTGGAAAATAATCGACAAAGGTAACAGACTCGTAAATTATTAATTTCTTCTGTATGCAAATTTTATTTATCACAACAAATAGAAATTGTCTTTTAAAGATGTTGTTTGTCTCACAACAAGGCAAACACTTTGCAAAGAACGGATACTTGAAAATACAAGTTTAGTATTATTTACAATTAGTTAAGAAATAATATGTATCCATGTTTGGTTTATCGAAGCATAACCCGAGTTTGAAGTTTTTATGCGCAAGAATATATCACGAAGGCCGAAGGCCAGAGTTATAATTTTATATTATTACGCATAAGAATATATCACAAAGGCCGAAGGCCTGAGTGATATATTATTACGCATAAGAACGGCAAACGACGGTTATTTTACCATAAACCAAACTTGGGTTCTTATTATTGCGATTCTAATACGACTTATTCGATACAACATTTGAAGAAAATGTGAGAACTATTTTTATCGAACGTAATTTACACTTGCGTGCTACGCACCTAGATTTTGCCGTTGAAGTTTCCCCAAAGAAGCTATTTCAATGTGACGTTCATTCATGAAAGATGTAGATCTATGCGCGGTGTTTCAGATTTTTCATCAACGTAAACTACGGTCTCATAAGAAAGAAAATACCTTAATAATTTTCAAGTTAATGAAACAGGAATTTCATTTATAGAAATGGCTCGTTCAGTAGGCCTACTCAAAAGGGTTAATTCAAGGTTAAATTTTTTTATATCGCAATCGGGAATACCTCACTCAACATACTAAAACAGTACTGGTCATGTCCCTGATTCTGTGCCATTTTGACTATGCCTGTTCTATTTGGCACAATGGTCTGACACACGCTTTAAAAATAAGTTACAAGCCACTCAGAACAAGTTAATGAGGTTTGTATTGGATTTCATCTGTAGAAGTCATATAGATGCAGAACATTTCAGAAAACTCAATTTGCTGTTCCTAAGGTTAAGAGATTTGGGTCAAAATCCTTTTGCTTTATTGGTTGCACTTTGTGGAACAGGTTACTTCATAAGATTACAAAAATCACTAAACTCTCTGCTTTTAAGGTTGCTGTTAAAAACATTTCTTAGATAATTTGAAGTTTTTTATATTTTTTATTGAATTCAGTAATGTACAATTCTAGTATGGCTCAAATAGTTCATTGTTTCTTAGATCTTCCACTTTCGTTTTTTTCTTAAATGCATTTACACAACTTGTTACATAAATAAGATGTAGGCATTTTAATTGTCAGTCAACACTGTGATATTTTCATTTCAAAGGGGCCACAATGGAAATAATAGTTTACTCCTTTTTTGTGTGTTGTCCCTGGTGTTGGTGTGCATGCCATGGCTATTGTGTTTATGTTGTGATATTGTTTTTAGTGCATTCATGTTTGTTTTATCCATGTATGTACTCCATACCAAAATAGATCTTATCTTATCTTATCTTACAAAGGTGTTCAAGTGCAAACTGTTTAAAGTTACGTGTATTCACTTACATGGACAAAACACTGGTTAATATTGAAAGTTGACTTTTAAAGTTTTCATACATACAACAGTGTATTGGTATGACATTGTCTATGAACAAAAAAATGTGCAGTAGAATGCAACTTAAGAGAGATGTACATTGTCTATAGAAAACTGCCTTATAATTGCGAAGGCAAAATACCAATGAAAGTAATCACTTGGGACAAGGTTTAGGACACATTGCAAAATTTTTTTAGCTATTCTTTAAATAATGCTTTTTTGGCCATAATGTATTGAGATATTACACTGATCCATTTGCAATACCTATGGTTATAAAACAGCACTGCTTAGAAACCCTGTACATTTTGACATTATGTGTGTGTATTTATTCAGTACAAGTACCAATGATATCACAATAAAGAGAAAACTTTCATTTCCATTGTGGTCCTTAAGACAGATGCAGATACAAGGGAATCCGGGTATCAGACCCTACCACACTTTACATGACCGGTGTATAGCACTAATACACACTAGACTACCTCTGGGTTTTTAACAAGTTCATCTCTAGATGGGTAGGAAACACTGAAAAGCGTTTCTGATATTTAAAGTGCCCCGGCCGGGAATCGAACCGGGAACCTCTGGATAGGTAGTCCAGAGCGTTTACCACTCGAACAGCGCGCCACCCATATTATGTTGATTACAACGAATTTCCTGTCGCCGTATGTTTCAACCAACACTCAAAACTAGGACTTACATCATTAAGAAAGCAAATGCAACAGCGAAATACATTATTTCCATAAAATTTCCTATCTTTATCAAATAGCAATTTTAAGACATAGAAATATGTCCCTGTATCTTAACGTTGACTAAAATACAGTCAGAAGTCTAGATTTGTATTAATTATATCAATAATTGATGAATTTTAAATTACGGAATAAATTAATTATCGCATTCGAACGACTGACTGTATCATATTCAACGATAACATCTAGTGACACATTTCAACTGGTCATTTTCTTTAAACGCTACATAAAACTCTATTGAACGCGTACCATTACATCAGTGTAACCTTGTAGAAACTGGCTGTATTTTATCGTAAAATATGATAAAGGTTGCTTCCTATATGCTTATAAATGAAACGCATTCACTCGTGTAAGAATTCAAATTTCATTAATTATATTCTGTCTGAAATACTTATAAATTCTATATGGTTTTAGAGGTAAAGTAAACTACATGTACATGAATGTAATGTTTTTAACTTATTTTAGAAAAGAAGCAAAACACGGCGATACATCGGTTGATTAAAGAACTCAAGACACCAAATTTAGACAACATAAATTCTAAAGAGGAGGAAATCCAAATGGGCATCATTCACGACGACGTAGACGAAATTGCCGATGGATTAATAGTTTCTGTTGACAGCGGTGCAGAAAACCATGGTACTTTTTATGATTGTCTAGACTGTCTTGTAAATAACATAAAATAGAAATTTAAGATATGTTTATCTATTTCTAAATAACTTAGCTGCTGGAGTTTTATTATTCCTTACTTGAATCCTAATGCATTCGTATAAAGGCGATCATTTAAATGTTTTATAGCAGATGTAATGATGGGATTTTATCGATCTGAAAGTAATATATACTACATATTTTATCATGCTGTCTTGTGCAATCAGTTTGTCAATATTCTGACTGTCTGTGCATGTCAGTGCATTTTAAGAAGATGCAGAATAGGGATGGATCAGTTTTATGTAGAATTCAAGTATTATGACGTTTGTTGTAGTTAATTCCGTAATTATAGGTTTAACTGTTTTTGAGCGGTTAAGAACAGATCAAACGGAATTCAGGTTGGTAATCGCACAGCCTCCTCTCGATGCAAACACCTGTCATACTGTTAAATGTAGGCTTCACAAATACCGATATTACTTGGTACACATCGTCATCACATTGTGACTATGTGTACAATTGAACATACACGCATATTGTTTTAGTGCTTTTTTAAATAAGAGATAATCGTAAACACTAATGACATCTTTGTGATATTTGACAAACTTATGATGGCAATATGATCAGGACTTCCTGCTTTTCTACTATTCACATGGCAAGATTACAGTTTAAATTCACTCTGGTATTGATGTTTGACCTACTGACCTCAAATTCAATCTGTATGAGAATTCTAGGTCAATAGTATTGGCCTTGAAGAGTTTTCTCGAACTGACGCGTGAGTTACATGCCTTAAAACGGTAAAGAGCTTTATTTTTCAGTTTGAAATCACTTCCAATGTCACTTTTTTATATCCCTTCAGAATCATAGCTCCACAATTTGCTTGAAAACGCATGAAAATGAATTGATGGGTGGGGTGAGAAATTTTTTAAATATAAATGTAAGAAGTTTACTTGAATAAATAAATATAAATGGATGGTGAATATGTTTTTTACAAATGCTTTTGAATACTTCATACGAAAACTGATGGTTATTGTTGAGAACAGGCAATGAAAACCATCCAAAGATTTTCATTGTTAATATGGATCCGCCGTTTACCAAGTGTGTGGCTAAATGTGATCAAACCAGTGATTTAAGTGTTTGAGTACCACTGAATATAATTAAGTGATGACAGCATTCAAAACGTCTAAAATGACTGTGATACAGTCTAGAAGTCCACTTCTTATAAATAGGACAATAATGGTCACTTTTCAAATACACAGAGGAGAATTCGAATGAAAATATCCTAATTAATCACTTTCTTTATCTGTTTGATTATCAGCATTAAACCTATTAAAATCCTAATGCAAGAGCTCAGTTGCACATAACCTCAAGTTGCTTGGTGAGCTATGGAATGAAAGGCTAGTCGATTGCGCTTTCTTCTTTTAATATCAATATCATTTGATAGATAGATACATTTATTTTGGTAACAGTGTACATAAACATATAAAACACGGCAATAAAACCGATGCATGATATAATTAAACACATGTAAAAGCATTTGTGTACCGACGAATACTTTTGGTTGAATCTAGTACATCTTAACACATACATGGTTTCGTCCCTATTTTTTTTCAGAAGCATTGCATGCAAAAATGTTTCTTTTGTGCTTATGATGACGTCAATGTCAAATTCATAACTACCTGTTGACATAAAATTTAACACTGTTTTGTTTCCACTCTGTTTATAAGCGTATAATAAACAGTACATTCTAAGGCCAATGTCATACTTTTATAGAGGTCAACCTTATACATTTGTAGCTGGCAACATTCTGTGTTATCTAAATATAACATCTAATTTCATTTTTTTTCTGGAGCTTATTATGCCCCCCTTTGAAGAAGCGGGATAATTCGCACATGTCGGTCGATCGGTCGGTAGTGAATGGTTTTCTGATGATAACTTAAAACCGCTTTGGCATACAATCCTCAAACTTGTGGTGCAGGCTGGTTATTATGAGTATATAGCCCATATTGGTTTTCAGGTCAGTCGGTCAAAGATCAAGGTCACAGTGACCCGGAATTGGTCGGGGGTTGAGAACGGTTTCCGGAGGATAACTAAAGAACACTTTGGCCTTCAATCCTCACACTTAGTGTACAGGTTGGTCATTACCAGTAAATGACCATTATGTATTTTGAGGTCAGTAGGTAAAACTATTTCCAGACGATAACTCTAGAATGCGTTGGCCTAGCATCTTTAAACTTAGTGAAAAGGTTGTTCATTACCAGTTTATGACCCTTCATATGACCTTTATTGATTTTGAGGTCAGTAGGTCAAAGGTCAAGGTCACAGTGACCCGGAATTGTAAAACTTTTTCCAGACGATAACTCTAGAATGCGTTGGCCTAGCATCTTTAAACTTAGTGAAAAGGTTGGTCATTACAAGTTTATGACCCTTATTATGACCCTTATTGATGTTGAGGCCAGTACGTCAAAGGTCAAGGTCACAGTGACCCGGAATTGTAAAACGGTTTCCGGACGATAACTCTAGAACGCGTAAGCCTAGCATCTTAAAAATGTGAAGGTTGGTCATGATCAGCAGATGACCTTTATCGATTTTGAGGTCAGTATGTCAAAGGTCAAGGTAAAAGTGACCGGGAATACTGAAACAGTTTCCAGGCGATAACTCAAGCACGCGTAAGCCGAGCATCGTTAAATTTAGTGTGGAGGTTGGTCATGACCAGCATATGAGGTCAGAGGGTCACAGGTCAAGGCCATCGAGACATTTTTTTGTGGGGTCACATGGATTTTCTTTTAGGTCTAAGGCCAAACTCTTTTTTTTCAGGCAACATGTTTTTCTTTTTCCTAATTACTGATTGCATCAAATGGGGCATACATGTTTTACGAACAACTCGTATTATTTTCTCGTATGCGATAGAAAACAAGCATTAAACATTATAAACTTAAAATATCAATTTCCACTTTTAGGAAATGAAAAAGAGGTCGCCGACAATGATCAAGATGATTTGTCTACTGACAAAATCGACAATATGACGAATTCTAGTACGGTTACCCCAGAAAGACTAAGGGATGAAAATACTGCAAATCATTTGAAGGTAGCTTTCTTCTAACTATTAAAAATATTAAAAGCGAGAAAGATAACGAAAGAAAATTGTACTAAAATATATTCTGCTTGTAGATTGTTAGTAAAACTTGCATTTAGAATGGTGCCAATTGCTTGAGCTTAATATCATAATATGAACATTTAATTCGAATTTACATTAATAAGGTCATTATATCCCTTTTGGTGCATTGCTCCATTTTATGTGTTCGTATTTTATGGTTTATATGCGCTTTTTTGTTGTCTTCACCCTTCCTTTGCAAATTTTATTCGCGTTTGCTATGATTTACTTTGTGTCTGTTCGCCTTGTAATGATGTGTTCTCGACGGATTGATATGTTTCTCATACTGTTTTGCAACATCTGACCTAACGTTTCATTCAAATAGTACCACACCAGAACAAGTACGTTCTTTTTTTTAGATTTAACCTGTCTTAGTAAAAGCTCGGACCATAAATCAGGTATTCATTCCTTACAAAACTATAGTTGCCATGGCTACCAAAAAGAAAGCTTTAACATGTGTCTTGCTTTGAACAACAAGTGTAGTTTTTTTCCAAAACCATCACAAGGGATTCACTCTGCTTCTGATATACCTGTTTTTTAATGACTCAAACTTTTACTTTTCTTGTCCAAAATCATATGCTGGATTTCGAAATAGTTTAAAAGAAATGTTTTGGTGACCCTGTACAAATTTTGTCGACAACACGAGAAGAGGTCGGAAAATTGCTGTGATCCTCTCTTTCCATGTGCATTTACGTAGTAATTTTATAAATGAGCGAAAAACACCTCGTGATTGGTCAGATGAATTTCAATTAAAAGTTAGTGTGACCAACTTAATAATTGCTATTTAGTATTTATATATAGAGGTGTTCGACTAAGTAGACATGGGCTCAAAGTAAAGAGAACGACATGTCCTTCTACAACTCTTGCTGACCTTGCCAAGTTTTCAAAAGACTGCGAAAGATGTCTGCATATTACGTTCTGCATTTTACATCTGTGATTCTCAATTTCACAGCGGTAGTTTTTAGGCGACCCGCTGAGGCAGTGATCCCATAAATGGTTTAACGTTTTGAGGTTTTCCTGATGCACAACTGCCGAGTAACAGAAGGGGGTAGCTAATAGGTTTAGCATTGGCAAAGCATCAGTATCAACAACTTAGTATGAGCAAGGTCAGTGCGTGGAGGATGCCAAAAACAAAACAATGATGACAGATGACCAAAAGGCAAAGAGGGCGACAATGTCAAAAACTACTTGAGTAATTTCGTCTACAGTGGAAGTTATCAATTCTTTTAAATGGCAAATTGTTATCACACCTTCCTTCTAGTCTTTACCTTGGCCCTCTGTGACTATTATTTGTTTCCAGAATTGCAAGAAATGCTTGTTAGTACCGAATTTGAGTCTAGGTACTCTGTGATTTCATGTGTTTTACATATCTTAGACACAGGTCTGTTTCATGTTATACTGAAGGAATACATATGGCACAAATGTAAAGAAACAGATGAAAAATACTCCGAAAAAGAGTAACAGATGTTTTTAAGAATAGTTGATACTAAACAAATAGTACATTAAGTCCACATACTTTCCGTCCGCCGCTCGTACTCGCATTCGCTAAACACACGCAGTCTATTCTTCCTACATAGCCTTAGTGTGTTTCATTTTACCTTTTTGTTCTTGTTTCTTTGTTCGTGTCCATGTTCTTGGTTTGTTGTTCCTGTTTTTGCTCAAGTAGATTTGCGTTTCTTACTGATCTTGATTTATCTTATTGTTAAAAGTGTGCTTGCTGTAAGTCTCTTGTGTATTCTACAATTTTCATGCTCCTTAAAAGAGACAGTATACAATTGATGCCTTGTCAAGACTAATATAAGTGGTATTAGTCATTGCGTCGCTCTTTGAGGGGTACAATTGAATTGGCCCTCATTTCGCATATGATTATTTAGAAGAAAGGCTTTGACTGTTTAATGAGCTACCATAATTTCCTGAAAATAGGCCGTTTCACTGTATTGGATGCACCCCCATAACTTTACGATTTTTGAAACAAAAATGAATGTATAGGCTGCTCTGGCATATTGGCCGCGGTCGATATGCCGAATATGGTGCATAAATCCAGGCGTTTAAAACGAGCCGCGCGTTATTAGGTATGATTAATCACTCCCGCTAATCTGCTGATATACGGTAGTAAACGGTAGTTACTTGAACCATGAAAGTTAAATGGTTTTAAAAGCATTGCTGAACTGTTTTCACACAGCGTATGAACCTAAAATTAATATTTTTCATACCTGTTTGCGTTGTTTTAATAAGGATGACTCTAAAATTACACGAGGGATTTTATACAAACTACATAAAAAGATTGAGGATATTCAGGGAATGTTAGTGTTCAGGAATCATAAATACACTATTGGTTCCTTTTTAACATTCTCGTCTCCTCGAACATTGTGTCATGAATAAAGAAGATACACGTACATTGAAGGAGGTACTTGCAAGAAAATGCATTTACTGAGAACGGTAGCGATACCTTAATTAATTCAAGAATTCATTTCATTTCAATGAATTAAATATTTCTCATACCGAATTTTATTTCTTAACTCAATATAACATGCTGCATTCAAGAATAATAATTTTGAGTAACAAATGAAATTCCAGACTTAGAAAAACAATCATTTATTTATTTGACTTTCATATTTTTATAGATGTGGTGTGTCATTATAAATAACTTGATAAGAGCTGTGTTTTAAACCCCTAAATTATTTATACTAAGCCTGTCAGCAAAATATCACAGAAACTGTTCAAAGAGTTTGTTGATATCAAATACAATGATAGAACACATTTGAATTAAGTTTATACTATATCTTGTTTGTTGATATTCATAAGCCATAATTATTTTCATTATGTTTATCCAGAGCATAACAACATATTTTTAATGGAATTGATTCCAATTTCACATAATAATAGAAGACATTAGAAGGACGTCAAGTGTCAAACAACATAGCCCTATTTTATTCCATTATTGTTCTGTCTCCCTTTATTTCATTTTCTTGTTAAACATGAAGTAAGTAAAAACAAATATCTTCTTCACTGAAATATATTAAAATCTATTTAAGACGCTGATTGAAGAAATTCAACAACACCCTATGGACGATGAAGATTCTGCCACCGCAGATCTGTCAGTGTGGGACTTCGCAGGACAGTTTGCGTTTTATGCAACACATCAGACTTTTCTATCCAGACGAGCTGTGTATTTGCTTGTCATAGATATTTCAAAAAATGTTCAGGATACCGTTGAAGATGATACTTGTTACACCGATAGCACAGGCTCAAACAAATGGAAAATATCAGGTGAGCAATATTTACATTCGGGTTGTTGTAAGGGATAATGTGGATTATTACAAAATCACATAGTTGACTGATAATCAGCTTTTCGGTATTAATATATTTTCATTTTTAATACTTCCCTTTTGAAAATATATGAATACCAGATTACACTTCAAACTTTTTAGACAAATAGATTACCCAAATTATTGTGAGGTCACTTTTTATCAGATATATCGCCCTATATCGTATTACATCGTTAGACATGATGAAATTATCAAAAGTAATCATAAAAGGCTACTACGTAATGAACATCAAGTAATCAGGGTAAAATGATGCAGTAATCATGAAATTAATAATTTAATCACTTGTCGTTTTGATCAACCCTGACGCTTTGTACAAGTAGTTGTTAACAAATAATATATTTAAAATCAAGACAACACTATTTTAATTTACATGTTTCGACTTTATTCGTCAAAAATATACAAGTAGATCACTCAAACAAAGAAGACATATATATTCATCAGCTGTCACTACACATAACAATTAAATTCTCTAGATATCTTTAATCCATCTTTACGTTGAATGGTATTCTAGCTGTAATCTGTGTTTGCAGAATATGTTGATTTCTGGTTAAATTCGATACATGAGTTTTGCGGCTCCACTGAAGACGACGGACCCCCTGTCATACTAATTGGAACATTTGCAGACAAATTAAATCCAGTAAGAATATTAAAGTGATTATTTCGAGGAACTACTCTAATGACTATAAATTTTGTTTTGTCCGTATTTGTGTTAATGTCGTGTTTCAACTAAGTATCAAGAAAATATTAAAATATTCAGCTTTAAAACGCAATTCATTTTATTGTTTTATGCATATGGTGTAAATTATGTTGTAAAAATAGTTAAAATACTGATTTATTTCCTTCATTACACTTTATGACATTTTTATATCACAAGAATAACTTTATATGTAAGATTAGGTAGTAATCTTATCAACCTTTTCACACATGCACCTTGATCTTTTCAAAAACTTCAAAATCAGCGTAAACAGTTTGCAGCATACCGTAAAAGTTTTTTTTATAATGCATTGTATAACAGGAAACAAAAGCAGCGACCGTGCATAAGTACTTCCTCAGTTTGAGGCATTCACTGGTGGATAAGGTCACATATTGTCATATCATTGAAGAAGATTATGCAATTGATAACTCTGTAGCTGATACCAATGTCGAGAAATTGAGAAAACAAATTCTGGATACAGTTTCTAAACAGAAGTACTGGGGAGAGTCGATTCCTGCAAAGTGGATAACGCTAGAGAACATATTTGATATTTCAAGAGATGAGAGCCTAAAGGTACTGAAAGTGTTAGGTCCATGATGTTATACTCTCTATACACCTATAATCATTATTCGCTCTAGTAGTAGTCTAAAGAAAGATTTTTTAAGGCAAATAGCTTAGTTAATTAAAGCTACCAACATGACAAATAAATCAAAAACGATCCTAACTGCTGTATTCCCCTTAAGCCAAAAAAGAAACCTAGCTCCAAGCGATGTTCGGGATATACTCTGTACGCTCTGTGTTACATCTCCAATAACACCAAATGAAATTTGTCATGAAGCAAACCACGTGCCTTAACACCACAAGTGCCTTCGTCAACACGCTCTTAAATGGGTAGTAGCAATATAGTTCAGTTCTAGAGAGCTTATTTTGCACACGAGCTGAATGAGATCAGTACACAACAACTATATTTGAAAGCTCAGCCCATAGTTGCAAATAAAATGGTTGCAACGGAAATAGTCAAAGCACAAGAACATTCATTATTATGGGAGGAACGCAGACTTATGGGATGATGTAACGGGTTTACATTCCGTGTGTCATTAATGAGGGTAATGCAGGTTTTCAGAAAATTTATTTGATGTATTAGGCTTTTGCCTATTGTTTCATTTTGATAGTTTCTAAACACGAAATATACTCCTTTTAAGGGTTGTGGGAGAAAATATGATTGCAAACGATTTTTATTGACAAATGTAAACCAAATGCTTCTGCCACTAGGTTCTCTCTAAAGACAAGCTCCATGATCTGAATAACAACTTACCTGTTCCAATAGAAACAGAGGAACTTGAACTGTTCTTGAGGTTTCAACACGATTGTGGAAACATACTATATTTCAGGTAATAAACAGTATCTAGTATACTACAATTATAATAATTTATTCTGAAAGAATTGACGCTTGTAACTGTATGCATGTAACCATAGTATGATAAAAATTTAACGTTTGTGTTACTGCAGTTTCACTGTTAGATAAAATAAACATAATTCAGACAATTATGTTCTTTTAATTACAAATTTTCGAACTTTCATTTAAACATTATAATCATATTTATAACAGTGACGAAAAGCTACAGGACAGTATTATATTGGATCCGCAATGGTTGATTGATGCTTTCAAGAGCTTGAATCCCGCTAACACGTCTCCTAGAAAGTTACAAAATGTATTAAAGCAATGGAATGACTTTGATAAATCGGCTATATTGAGACAGGAACTTGTTGGTATGCATTTGTTCATTACTATTATTTGGCCGTATGTTTGCTGATAAAAGTAGAATCTTAACGAATGTCAGTTTCTTACTGTATGTCTTTCGCCTTTGTCTTAAACTATAAGTCTTACCTCTGGAACTGACTTCATTAAAATACGAATGATAATTTATACTATATAAATCAATGAAATATGCTTGTTTATGTGTGTAGATATTATTTGGGACAAGGAAGAAAATGGTGTGTTCCATGAATACAAAGACCTTTTACTGGATTATTTCGAGAAACTAGGCTTCATAGCAAAACCCCTACTGCAACAAGACACTACGGAGGTAACGACAAACACAGATAATTGCTCATATGTTTCAAGAAAGGCTACATTACAATTCCGCGGACAGATGAATACCTTTGCCTTCTTCATTATAGCGGATACGTCTATATAAAAGAATACCCTTTAGCATTTGTAATTGTAGGAATAATCACAAAATGTAATTATCATTGATTTGATCAAATTTGATATTGATCACTATACTAATAGAAAACGACTTTTTACAAACAAAATTTAAGATTGCATTTGTATACCAGATGGTAAATATTCAAAATCAATTTTTAATGCTAATCTGTCTTGTTTTTTTCAGACTGCAGATTACTATTTCGCTCCATGCGTTCCACCAAAATGCCACCACCAGAAGGCCGTTTGAAAAACAATGATAAAAGCCGGAAGTCTACCAGTAAACTTTGCTTCAGGACGTCATCTAGTTTCCTACCAACGGCTGTATTCAACAAGCTCCTAGCAGTTTGCATCAGCAAATGGCCACTATCGAAAAGGACACCAGCGATTTTCTGCGGGTGTGGCATATTTGACCTTCGAGATAATCACACCGTCTATATATGCTTCTCCAACCAAGAAATACAAATATGGTTGACGAAATTAAGTAAAACTGGCCAAGAGCCTGACATACATTTATGTTTAGAAGTGAAAGTCTTTGTTACGGACTTTCTTCAAAACAGAATCATGATGCCAAGCACTATTAAAGAGTATGTCAAATGTCCGACTGCAGATTTCCATTCAAATGAAAATGCGTTTACAATCGACGAACTTCTTCGTCAGCCTGAAGTTGAAATCGCCTGCTATAATTGCAGTGAAGAACATCCAGTACTTTCGAAGGATCTGACAAAATACTGGCACAGTATGTATTATTAAAAAAACGACCCTAAAATTGGATCATTGAGGATTTCAATGAACGTAATCAATATATTACAAATAAACTTCTTCAACAGGGCTACCGTTATTACAAATTGCGTAAATATTTTGCTAAATTTTACTATCGTAATTCTGATTTGGTTTTGAAATTCAATAGTAATCTAAAGACTCTTCTGCGAGAAGGTATTTCAAAACCCGATTTTTATGGGGATGTGGTTTACAAACTTCGTAAGATTTTGGGTCATGGCAATTTTCCAACTGTATTTGCTAAAATTATAAAACGTTTTGTTAAAAGAGGTTACGACCCAACTGTTTTGAGACACACCGCATGTTTGGTGTTCAACCCGTTTACAGTTGGACGCTATGCTTCCCTCTTTGATTGTGTCTGACGGAAGAGGGGGAGGACTCTGTGATGGGCAGTTTTTAAATCCCACTGGGACGAAACTGTTTTGATTTCTGTCCTCTGGCCTGTTTCGTCGGGCCCTTAAGGGTGTTTCTCTTGGTGCTCTGCCTTCTGCAAAGGCATTGAGTACATACGTTTTTTGGTTCTCAAGGTTTGCTTTTTATATATTTATACACGAGCATTTTTGTGTTTTACATACCATGCCTTTTGTTTCCATTGCGTGTGTTAGAGATTCACCTAGCAGGGATTACTTTTATTTACACTGTCCTGTGACTTTGGAACATGGTGGGGGTAAGAGTGAGGTTGGGTGCGCACCATAAACCGGTTTAAGCTCCCCAGTGGTGTTTTTGCCACTGACCGTTCCAAGGCGGTGCCCCACTGTGTTCCTTTAATTGTTCGTTTTGTCCTCGTGTGTTTGCTTTGTATGCTAGTGTGTGTTGGTAGTGTATATGTGTGTGTGTACATGATTGTGTGTGTGTGTGCGTGTGTGTGTGTGTGTGTGTGTTGGTGGTGGTGTGCACTTCTGGGTGCTGTGGGGTTCGTTTTGGGGAGGCTGCGTTTTTGGTACGTGGCATTCCCTGTTTGATATTATTTTTGTTTTTAAACCTTTAATTATATGTATATTCACAATAAATATTATGTTGGTTGAAGGGCATGTACCTTTAAAGAGTAAAGTTTACATACAAGTCATAATAAATACCATATCTCCGTTCAACTATATACAGTATGAACTATTGGCAAACCATTAGCTATTAGTTATTGGAAAGAACATAAAGAAAATTCCAATTCGAAGAAATTATAGTTTATCCGAGTACACTGCTGAACCATATACACACGTAAATAAGGAATATTGAATTTTTATGAGAGCACTGAAACCCTAGCTAGCTGTGTTTAATATTATAATTGTATAATTGTCGACTGTACTGAGTAGAGATGTTAACAACATTTTCAATTACTTCACATGATACTTCTACCTACGTTCTAAGCAGGATTGTCCTGCTTATATAATTCGCATATGATGCATAAATTACTGGCTTTGATATTATCAGAAAATAACTATGTTTTAAAACAAAAGCCTACAATGTGTTGTAGATGTTAGAAATCGAAACCAAATGAATAAATGTAATAAATAAATAAGTAAAATAACTGTTTCTTAAGATGTTGGGTTCATTTCTTTTCTTCTTTTATTTTCGTCTAGACGACAGGTCTTCTGAGTTTACGGAAATAAACCTGAAAAGAATTGCCGAGGCAATAGGTCAAGACTGGAACCTTTTGGGCATTGAACTTGGGCTTACACAAGCGCGGATTGAACAGATAAGGGCCGATAACACAGGAGTCGTAAGTAGGACTTTTGGTATGTTGACGGAATGGTGCAGTCAGAATCCATCTGGAGCAACAGTTGGTTGTCTTCGCCATGCCATGCAAAAATGTCGTAGCGTGACCTTTACCTGGGATGTTATAGAGTGTGTGTTTTCTGGGATTGAAAGAAAAGAATGAAAAGTCCAGTCAAAACTGTCAATACAGTAGCCTTGGCCAAGTAAAAAATTACTATATGATTATGATGTTTAAAAGTGGAGTCGTTTCAAAAGTCATATTTGAGAAGTGTTTGTAAATTGTGTGGGAAGCACTGTAGAAATTTAAGTTTGTAATCAAATAAAGATATTATATGTTAAATACTTGTCACCCACTTGGTCTTAAAACCAAAGATATATGTACAACAGCTATACAATGTAGTATCAGTTATCAATAATCAGAATGTTTCCTCATGTCGTCACTCATATAATATTCCATTCTTTTTACTTTATCACTCTTGTATTCAACAAATGTAGTATGAGATTCATGCTTTATGTGAACAATATTAAGACACTAATGTACATTATTTTTTCCATGTAAGATGTTTATTTATATTTGTACTTGTTCTTAAACTGTGATGTTTATACTAAGGTTTTGTAAGGGCGTGGTGTAGGTATTTTAATTATTTGCATACACGAATCGACTTAAGGGGGGTCACTGGTGAGGTTTTGGATTTGTGCACTTCCGGAAATTTACATTTGTTATATTTCAAAAATGACGAGTTAACTGGAAAAAACAATTACGCAGTAGTGAACTTAGGCACAATAGGAATATTTTAGCGTAAAAAAATTGAACATTTTTGAGAAAAAATATTTTGACCTCACATTTGGTTACTAAATTGACAAATGTTGTCATATGCCAAAAATGGGGGTAGGGGTACAAAAATAGTCATTTCTCAAAAACCATTTAAGATATTTAATTAATTCAAACTGTATTATAAGAAGAATTGTTAGGATATAAAAATTTATTATTAATTATTTTCTTTTACAGTTCTTTGTTACAGACATATGCCGTCATATCTCAAAGCTCGCCGAAATCTAAAAACACATTTTTTGTCAGTTTTTATTGAATTTCTTTCTTATATGCACATTGACCCCCATTTTTTATTTTTGCATTCTAAAACAAAGGTTTTAATCAAACTGCAGACAAAATATCTGAAAAAGCTTGTTACTCCTTTATCATGAAATATTCATTTATCAAAAATTGAAAAAATGAATTTTAGTAAAGTGGGTGGGGTAATAATAAGGAGCGTAATATTTATTCAGATAATGATAGAAATACCACTATCTCTAATTTTTCATCCTAAAGTATAATTATAATACATAAGAAAAGATTAGAAAGTGATATCCATTCTGAAACATACACCACATACATATACGTTTATAATACCAAAATTCTAGCTAATTCTGCATTAAGCAACTTTTCTGATAGTGTATCACTAAAGATTAATATTGCGAAAAAGTTAAGTCATTGACCCATCATTATTTTTCCAGAAATTAACTAGCAATATGTTAGTCTCCATAAAAAACAGGGTCAATAAAATTTCTTGTTATTTTGAATTTCAGCAGTGACCCCCCTTAAAGGGACACTCCGTAAAACTGGTGTCCAATTCAACAACTTCAAAAGCATAAACAAATGAATATTTGCAAGTATTATTACTTAATCTAAATGTTTAAGCTTTACATTCCAAGCATTATCGGTACACACCGCGTTTTTAAATATGTTTCAACTCCGTAAATTATTCAAAAATCTACGTAAAGTTGTTGTTGTATGGCCCTTTTAGTTAAGAAATAAACAAGAAAGTCAAAACTTATAGCAGCCTATATAAATCAGAATGGTATGTCATTATTTTGATTCAACGAACATGAAATTAGTAGAAAGAGATTTTCTTGTTATCCCGCTATGACACATCATGGAACTTATCGTGACCTGATCACGTGGGTCTCATGATGACTGCATGCGCTCGTTTTCAAGCATTTAAAACACATTTAACCATTCAGGCATTCAGCACATTTCTATGGATCTGTCATTGTTTAGAAATTAATAGTATTGCTGTCATTCAATAAACAAGAGGGTCATGATAGCCCTTGATCGCGTAACCGAGCACGATGGCCTGACTGGTTGAAGAGAACAAACTGGAACAATGTTCACTATGATAATGGTACGGGTAATCGTGACCTAGAGTTCTTAAAGACAACATTCTTACCAATTTTCTAGATGACTGGGTACAAAATATGGCTTCTGTGGTGTTCACAAGTTTTTCTACTTTGACTTAAGTTTTTGACATCATGATATGTCCAAGATTGTGTCGAGAAAAACATTCTGACAATATTCCACAGTGATAAGGGTTGCAACAAGGTAAAGTGTGGAAAACTGACAGATGTAAGATGACCGAAAACAGCTTATAGCTCCTAGATTTGTATTTAAGTCTAGACTGTCAAGAAGTTGCCATTGTCAGTGTAATATTTCCAGCAAAAGCCGAATCGGGGCTTTACTTCTACATATAACGTTAAACTGATATAAATAGTGTTGGACTTGCTTGGTCTCTGATGGTTGCATGGAAGTCATACGGGACTTTCTTTGTAGTGCAGCTCTTTGTACACTTTGTTGAACAGTTTCATTTTATTAACTATAAACAAATCTGAAATAGTCCTTGCATTTTACCATGATATTTTAGGTCACCTAGATGCTCAAGGAAAGCTTTTGTTACGGCTCAACCATTTCCTATTTAAAAACAAAACCAATTATGTATTCAGTGATCCTCAGTAAGCCACACTTGCTATCAGAACTTTAAAAACATTTTAATATGAACAGGTCAAGCACGTTATCTACCAATCTACAGTTAGCTTATACTTTTTGTAAACTTCAAAGATCTGTACATAACTGTGAAAGCGAGTATGCGCACTGAAGTGTGCACTAGAACTTAAGTTGGCAGGGTTGTCTTGATAAGTGAACATTTGGCTCATGTTTGGTAAAATTCCTATATCCCCCCAGGTTTGCAGCAGAGGTTATAAAGGAATACCCGGTATATGGTTTTTATAATGACGTTCAGATATGCCTGCAATTTTCCTTTTGTGACAGGCATGACAACTATCAAATCATATTTTTGACCCCAGCACAATTATTGCGAACTGTATGTTTTTCTGTGGGCTTGTATATTTCAATACATCGCAATTACTACAAAAATAATTTGTTTGTTACCACATTTGTACATTTGAAATGGGTATGTTAATTTTGAAAGCATGAACCTTAATTTCTATCATTATTAAATCAATGATCACAAGACAGTATGTCCTTTCAATTAAAACAAATGTATCTTATTTGTAAATGTTGAAACTTTTGCTGTATCATCTTTATTTCTAGCTGCAATAGCATCAATTTGGAATCAGAAGCATTTACAAAGTACTAATGTTCTAAACAGTATACACAGAAAGAAGGATTAGATAGTCAAAAATTCTTGCAATTGACGATGTTTACTAAAAGCAAATTTATCAAAAATTATATCACCATAAGTATTTCCAGATTGACATTTTTAAGCACTTCTCGCATTACTGAAAGACCGAATCACTAGAAGAAGCACCTGCAATTCTAAAGTCATCTTCTTCTATACAGCAAACTGTCTTTGTGGTGACGTTTAAGATACGGTGCAGGTTGCGGCAGAGCTGTTCTTAAAATGTATTCTCTTGCTGATAGTCTGGGAACTTTTTTAACTGAACTGTTAAGATGAGAATTCTCTTCCTCCTCTGTTTTTGCCTCGGTATCTTCTTCATCTAGTATCATATAGTTCGAGACCTCAAAAGAATTTACTGCTATTTTAGAAATGTCATACAGCTATGTAGTCTTCACATAAGACTGGTTATGTGGGATACGAAGATGTGAATAACCTTAAGGGGAGCGGTGGTGTAGAGGTTCAGGTGGCTGCCGCTTAACCCGAAGGTTGCGGGGTCACGACCGTACCTCCTCGTATGACACGAGAACTGTTTTTCCAGGAAGCGGACTCGAGAGTTACTTGATAAGCGTTAAGCTTTCTTCACAATCGAGCTAGAATAAATTATTATAAACTAATAACCTTAAGCTCACTCCACATGAAATCAACCTCGTAGACAGAGACAGAAAGAGACAGAGAGAGACGGAGAGAGAAAGCGAGATACACAGACAGAGAAAAAAGAATGAATGTTTGCCTATATGGTCGTTTAAATAGATATTGGATTGCGATTAGCAGAATTTACATATTCCTAGCTGTACATTATGTATGATTTCAATATGCAAGTCATG
>JAFMSR010000009.1:4580253-4601255 GCA_022818135.1 Saxidomus purpurata
TGTATTGTCACCCAATCTCTTTCTTCTTTTCAAAAAAGCTTCCAAGAGGATTTGAAGCTTCCTCTATGCAGACTACCTTGTGTTTCGATGCATCAACTGCTATATTTAGGATGCAGCAACCTGCGGACATGCTTTCAACATGGACAGAAGACTGGTGCGTACATGTAAACACAGGAGACAATAAAGCTAGCGATAATACGTAAGTTAGCTGACACTAATTGAGTGAGCAAATGAAAAGATACTGAATACAGTATACTTGGGAACAGTGAGGCCCACCTTAAATACAGCTCTACAGCTAAGACGATGGACACAAATACAAATCAACAAGTGCCAGATAAGGTCCAAAACAAAGCTTTAAGAATAATTACTTGACAATTTTAAGGCAATAGAGGAAGTCACTGCCATTCTACTTACTGGTAAGAGAAGGGATGCGAAAGCGCAAATGCAAGGCAGCAAGTACCAGTTCTTGCCAGATCACCCCATGAAAACAAAGCTTTAGGCCCTATCGTCTGAAAAGACAGAACTGTGTCCATAAATCCAAGAAGCTGACAAAAGCAAATGCTGCCTATCTTGGGTCACCGACAACTTTTGACCAGTGGGATCTGCCAGAGCCACATAGGTACAACATGTCAAACATTAGTATCTGCACTACAGTACCGGGTTCCAACTTGGTGTGAAAGATGAAAATATCAAGAGATCCATAGCACAAGCCATGTTCTCAGAAGATTATCCATCAGAGACATAGACGCATATGTACTCAGACTGCTACAGCTGCTATACAAGATGGCGGTGCTGGTATTTTCACAATGTACACAACTGGTGGGTCAGAGATAGTTAGCATACAAGCAGGCAAGCACTGTTATAACTACAAAGCAGAAATAGAAGCCATCATACAGCATCGAAAACTGCTGAAGAGTCAGAAAAGGACTGTCATCGGGTAGTCCTTCTAACAGATGCTTAATCAGTCCATAAAGCATTGGCTTATGTCAAATTGTAAACCCTTGCCCAAGAACATAACATGTTCAGTGAGAAGCAGAAAGTCTCACTCAAATGGATGCATACAAAACACTATGGTGTTCATGGCAATGAGATGGCAGAGCAATTGGCAAATCAAGGGATAAGAGTCGACCAGTCACTCCATAGAGTCACTTATGAAAATATTAAAGCTCACGGCGACTAAGATTCTTACAAGAGTGTAGAGGCAGAAAGATGGCTACCATCTACTAGACAAATGGGAACAAGCTTTTCAGTATTCAGAACAGGACACAACATGCTTGATGCTCATATATATGTTTAAAAAACTAAAGCTGTTGCGTGTGTGGTCTTTCGGACCAAACACCAGCGCATTTATTTGAGATATGTCCCACTTACTCCCCCATCTTAATTTCTGTTACTGGATTTTAAACTTCGATTGATTATTGCCAACATGTATTAATGTCTTTCATGTGTTTCTATTCAGTAATACTAATAGCTTTATATTACTATATCTATTTTTATGAAAATATATCTCTCTTGGTCAGTAATTTGGGCATTTCCTTTGCATTTTTATGATTAAAATGGGAATTCTGTACTTTCATGTTTTAAGTTCAATTATCATCAGCAAATGTTAATTTCGTTCTTACGTATCAATTCAGAACTTCTAGAAGTTTGGTTCTTAACCAATTGTTACCTAACTTCACTATCTTTTGGAATTTGGTCATGTTTTTTATGATTCAAGTGGGAATTTCTGTAATTTGGTGTCAATAGCCTTCATAGTCTGTAGTAGGAAATTTCAATAAAGAGAGCATCTGCCAAGTACGGTTGTCTTCAATAATGAAGAATTTGTGAATGAAAATGAGATCACTGATAATTTCTTGTTTTGGTATATTTTGCTGCAAAAACAAAAGTTTGTAGACATTACCATACCTCAACATAAAATGGCAGTAAACCTTAATTTAAATACCATAGATTTCCTTGAATAAAATCAGATGACGAAGGTTTTCAAAATTAGTTTTATGGTTTTCGAAAAACGATTATTCCTATCATTCTGCATTCCCGAGCAACACAAGTCCCTTCAGTGGTTTGATTTCCTTTGTGTATTTTTTCTGTTACATCATAACTAGCCTCTATTATAATAACGGAAGTGGTTTAGTTTGCTGACTCGAGATAACTTCACCCTTTTGGTTGAAGGCGTTAGCATCGAGCCAGACATTTTATATGACAAAATAAGAAGTTTAAAACTGGAGATAGGAGTCTTGTACTTGTTCTTCGCAGAAATCCTATTAACCTGTTTATATATTTTCATTCAGCTTATATTTTTATTTATTATCACTGTAAATTGTTTTGCATGTAAAAGTAGTCAGTTTTCATTAAACAAAAGAAGAACCAGGTGAAAACTGAAAATAAACAAATGACCATGCAATACAAAGTTAAATTACGTGTTTGTTACTAAAAACAACCATTTGACCTTGACCTTCAACTAGAGGTCAAGTGTAAAAATGTCTGTAAAATGTTTAAAATAGATTGCTAATCAAAATGTTTGAAAGAAATAACACAAAAACCATTAAAATATACCAAAATATTGCAAAAGATGTAATAAGTTATGGTGAACTTAAACCTATTTAACATTTAAAGGGCGTGACCTTGACCTTGAAAATAAACTATTTCCACCAATGGAACTTTTGGGAACTTTGTGGTTTCTGAAACTACAGATGTTGGTGATACTGAAAATACATGTTTCATTTCTGTTCAAATTTATTCCCACTTTAGCATATTTTTGAGCTAGGATGACTGTACTAATAGCGCATGTACATAATATACCCTAGCTATAATAGTAAGATTAAGCATGTGACTGTTCTATTGAAAACAGATAGATCGGGTGGAACCAAGCGACAGGAGACTTTCTATTTTCCATAGAATATGTACAGATAAACACTAACATATAAGTGGGAAGCTTTGTTTGTCATCCGGTGAAAAGGCCTTATTGTACTATTATACCCACTGGGCGAGTCATAGTGAAGTGATATGAGCTGATTTAAACATAGTAAGGTTTTATGAATTTAGAATCAGGAAAAAAAGCAAGACCAGGATTTCATTACGTGACAAATAAAGCATATACTCAAATTGAAACACAAAGAAATAAATCAGTCTGTGAAATAGGAATGTATTCTCCACAACACATAAGATTGTCACTATAATTGATACTAGCATACAGACTAAACACGCAAGTATGCAAAACAAATAAAATAATACATGTATAGATCTTTTTATTATAATTCGATATATGAACAAAAGACCTAATTATAAGAGAAACGTTTTGCATTACCTGCCGTATCTGCCATTCTTAATCCTTAAAACTGCGCAATTCGAATGTTTATTAATAAGTATAAGTGACTATATTTATCAATCTCAAAAATCAACGAAAATGTATTTAAAGAAGTTTAGTGTTTGAAATTTGTGTTGTCCAATCACAGCGCAGTATTCGCTGCATACCGATTCAGTAAATAGGGCAATACTGCTGATTTACAAAAAAACAAACAATTTCAAACACTCATGCAGTAGGTTAATGTTCATTTTGATAAATTTACTACAATTTTAACGTACAATTTGAATTACACTTAATGGACAGTTAAGAAAGATATTTAATGGATAGTACCTTTTTTAGACTTATGGCGTTTTTGTATGCTATCTAAGTTTAACAAGGAAATATCGTTTAAAAAGATAGATAGTGCTGATGAAATCTTATTTAATGCAGCTGTAGATTTTATCCAGCACAATATTCTGATTGAACAGTAACATGTAAACGGAGTGTGTTTCATGCAACGGTAAAATTGCATTTTAACTGCAAATTGTGTATTTTGAGATTTACTGTCTTCTGTAACATTATAGCGGATGTTAGTGGCTACCTTACTGGTCAACATTCGAAACTCCCGTTAATATGTTTTCTATATCTGAGGTTTTATTTTGCATGTGAATGATTCTCTATAAATAAAACTAAACTTTCCGTTATAGACTATTTTCATGTGTCTATTTATAAACACAAAATTTCCAAAATTCTCTTTAAATGTATACATATTACATGATAGTATGAATAGATCCATATACACAAAGTTTGAATAAACTTTTTTACATAAAAGCACAGTTAACTGTGCTAATCTTAAATGCTTTAAAACTAGAGCGTTGTTTACTACTGTAACAAAGTAATGGCAAATCTACGGTTTGTAATTACATTTATATAAACGTGTATATATATCGTATGCAGGTCGAATTTGCATTATCGAATACAATCTCATTATTAAGCTTCAATACTCGTCGCAAATGCGGAAGCGTTTCGATAGGATAAAGCTAATGGGTATCGAATATTGGGTGTAAAATGAAATATAACAATGATAAACAGTATGTAGGTCAGCGTATCCTTACCCATGCTTAATACGACCGGATAGATGGCCTAGTGATATGCAGTGTAATGTTAAGATCAGAGGAGTCGAAGTTTCCAAACTTATAAATTTTGGATCTTCTTTTTTATGATTTATACGCAAATATTTTACAATGTTTAAGAAATTTTAGGTGAGAGAAAAAAAATACCCTTTTAAACGTTTATGTCTTTATTGTGTAAAAACCCAATTGTGCGCTATTACCATTTGTACCGATTTCTAACCTTACTAAGAGAAAGAAACCACATCTGCAAGAATACATCTAAATCAAACTATCAAACACAGATATAACATAAATCGCAATTTGAGATTTAATGAAAAGATATGTTGGCGAAAGGTCATGTTTCAAAGACAACAAACCGTTGTCATATATTTCGAAACATCTTGAAATCTTTACTTTTGATAGTTTCTAGACCCGGTCGATCCTAGGAATTTTCTCAGCTGAAGCTGCCAAGACCCCTGACAGGCGCACATTGAAGTGCAATGTGCAGACGCAATGGAATTTGGGTATCAGACTACAGATGCTCGGGGTATGGACTCGCCACCCAATATATACTTGCTCCCGCATGTTGTACGGAACGTATATAAATATCAAATGCGTCTAATATTTATTTTAAACATGTTATTGTCAAATTAGAGCGAATTTAAAACGGCATGCGGTGGAATTAAGACTTCAATGTACTAGTAGTTCTCTATACCTAAAGTCTATACCTAAAGTGACAGCTATTTCTTGCATACGTCTTTCATAGCAGATAATAATGACTTTATGCTGTTAATCCAATGTGCATTTAAATACTTTCAGGAAATTGCTTAAGTCAATACCCAACATGGAGCGTAGTCTGGTAGACAGATCCGTACCACCTGTGCATCAGAATACAGTGACACCGAACAGGCATTTTCCACTTTCGTGTCAGTATAAATGGACTCGATCCTGCGCATGATCCAGGTCCCGTGCCACGACCCGCCCGTGTGAGACATGTGAGTCAGCATTGTGGCCGGAGTGTTCTACTCGTCTATTGACATTAGCCGGTCAATATAGGAAAGAAATGGCGAGGGAAGAAGCGGATACAGTCCCTGGCTGAATTGGTCAGAGAAAACCAGCTGTTGTACAAGAGATGGATGACTAACAAGCTGGCTTAAATTGAGCGTGAACTGGGCATATTTTTTATCCACATCCATTTCGTTTGATAATGAGTTAATAACATGTAAAATGTAGCCAATTTTGTAAATAGTTATTTTCAGTCACAATTTTTGTCCTTTTTTCTGAGTCAATGTTTGCTAATTTGCAAGCAGCTACTTTAATATTCAGAAAGATTGAAAAATATGACTTTTACAGTGTTCCCAAGATATTTCTATGATCAGACCCAGTGATCTAGTTTTTGACCCCAATTTCGGACATTTTACATCTGCATTTTTTCAAGGCAAACTTTTTTTTTTCATGATTATGTGTCATAGTGCTAATTCCAGAGAGTTCACACAGATTTTCTATGATTTGTTCTGGTGTCTTAGTTTTTAATCCCACATTACCCAGTTTCAAACCTGAGCTAGAGATCATTCAGACAAACATATTGACTAACGTTTGACCAGGTGTCCTAGTTTTTGACCCCATATGACCCCGTTTCAACGTTGATCTAGAAATAATAAAAAGACTAATTTTAGTTCAGGTTGCATATTAAATTTGGCCTCTAGAGTGCTCACAAGGTTTTTGATTTGACTGGGTGACTTATTTTTGATCCAATGGTAGCCATATTCAAACTTGACCTAGAGATCATCAGGGCAAACATTATGACATAGTTCTAAGTTTCAAAATCATCAATGAAAAATGTGGCCTCAAGAGTGTTTACAGGGCCTGTAATAGGATAACATGAAACATTTTAACAGCCAATATTAATGATGACACTTTTCACGACCAATTCATTTATTTTTTCGGAGACGGGATCGAAAACATAAAAATGATGCTTAAGTTATGGTATACATTACTGACAAAATCCTTGATAAACGTCGATACGATCTCGAAAACTGATATAGAGTTCATTTTAAATTTCCAAACACAATGCCAGTTTTATTTATTTTCGTTTATCGGCCTCCATACTCGAAACAGTAATGGATATGGCTAGCGTATTTTTTTGATACCGACATAAATTATTTTGTTGAAAATTTAAAAATGCAAAACATTTATGGTGACTTTATTATTAATAACGGCCTAATAAAATTAAAGTTAACTCTCAGTTATTGCAATGTTTTATTGAAGGCTTAAATATTTAGTCAATGTTTGTTTCTCGTGTACATTTTCTATATGTATATGAGTGCTTTAAATAGATTTTCTTCTTTCAAATGTGAGACAATGGCCAGTTAAATTATGTCAGGAAGATATCATTTATCTAGATATACACCATAAAGGAATGTCACTTAGTTTTGATAAATGCCATTAGTTTTGATACACATTCAAACTCATATTGTATGAAGAGCAAGTTTGAGGAATGAATATTGTGTAAAACCATACCTAGATCATAAATGGGACTATTAATTTATACCAGATAGCATTTTATTATTGGATGAATCTTATTACAAAAAAATGTACAGCTAATTATGCATAAAACTTATATAACATAGAACTGTTCTATATAAAACATTACATGTGGAATTTTCCCGCCTTATGTCAATGTGTGTGACTCATACAACTGCTGTGGTATCAGTAGCTCTCGGTCAATGGAGAAGGTGGTGTATGAAGAGGAAATTGCTCCGAGAGTGACATTGATATGATTGGGGTGTGCAATAAAACCTGCATGCAGCTATATTGCATTCGCTTGAGATGCAAAACGTACCGGTATTGTTTCACCATGGACCGCAGTATTTTATGCAAAATAAAAAAACTGCAATTTCTCCATCATTTATAAGCTGGAACTTGAATTAAAATGAGTTCTGTGTTTTTTTCAGTGACAGTAACTTAGTAATAACGGGCGGTATACTATTCGATCCTAAAACTGAAAGGTACACAAATAAAAATATTTTAAAATCCTTCAAAGTGCCAAGTTATTTTAAAATCCTTCAATGCATGACAAAGTTACAGTCCGGACACGAATGTGTAAGTGGGGTCGCACAGACGGACAGACGGACATTTGTTGTACATTTTTGTAACATGTGTAAATATAATCGTGTTGGGTCACAGAGAAAAAGGAATTACTGACAATTTTCAACAGAAACACTGAAATCTAGTTGTTAACTCAGTAACTGCAGACATTTTCCTTTTGAAATCTATGTGTTGAATATAGCTTAGCATCCAACAATGCAATTCATGTAAGAGGCCCAAAAGGACCAGTATTAATCTTCTTGACTGACTGGACTCTTTATGTTTGATGAAAGTTGATTGAAAATTGTGACTGTATAGCGTTCTTACGTAAAAGCTAACATAGGTCATTGTGACGTTGGACCTACTGACCAAAGAAATAACAACAGAGATCCTAAGCAGGTTACATGTAACCTTCTGAACAAGTTTGATGATAGTTGAATTAAGATTGTGATTTGTACAGTATTATTAAGGACAAGCTGTCGGAAGAACTGTGACCGTAACCTGACGGACTTATCTGTACATTGACGGCAACTTTCTAAGTATGTTTCACGTTAGTCAAATGAAAATTGTGACATGATATATGGTCAAAAAAATCTTACTAGTGTAACATGTATCTACTGAATGAATGTCACAAAGTAGTACATGTGTTTTACAATTATTTTAATTTTATTTAGAATTAAAGAGTCATAACCTATAACCGGAAGTAACTTAAAAACCCCAACTCACTATTTCTTCAATACTTGAAAGGATTGCTACTATTCCTGAAAGTTTTAGCAAAACATCCCAGGGAAATCGGAAAAACAGCATAATCATAATAAACACGTTTTATATTTTTTGGTGGTTAGCCGTGCGTTAACAATTTAATAGGGTTTTTGTACCCGACGTACTTGCACACATTAGAATGTGCCGGGTTTTACCAATGGGCAAAGACTCTCTACGAGGCAAGAAAATTGTGAAGCCCTTCAAAAACTTTATGATCGGGTCGCAGTAAAGTTACTATAACCAAAGAACTTTAAATGGGACCGAAAGTCAGAAAACTCGACAGCGAAATTCAAACGAGCCTGTCATTTTATTTCATTTCCAAAAATGCGTTTGAATGTGGTCAACTGCGTTTTAATGATTTATTCAATTTTTCATTGAAATTGCGTGATTTCCATCTGGTTTAAGGACGCCGCCATTGATAGCTTTAAAACCCCCCCCCCTTAGCGCGCGCCAGGCCATTGAGTAGCCTAGCGCTGTCTAAATCGGAGTACGGCTTTCACCCCTGCTACGGCCGTTTGAGGCAACCTTTCATCTTTTAATTTTTACGTTAAAGTTATCGATGTTTAGGTAAAAATATCTTGAAAATATTGTTTATGACGTTCGTTGAAATATCATGCATAAGAAACATTATTCGGCTTTTGTGAAATGATCTATACTTTTTAATCATTTTCTTTAAGTTTCTAATATTAGATTAAATATCCCTTATGCCATCTTCATAAAGATTTTCCCAATGAACGAATTCTCGAACTAACTCCGCATTACGAGAATAGTTAGGTTGAAACTCTGTAACGAACATTTTATTACAGGACCATAGCTATTATTTCAGTTTGTTTTTTAATTAGTCTATAGTATAAAGGACTATATTCAAAATAGTTTCCAAAAACAAAGATAATTCAAATCTTATGTTCGGAACACTGAAAGCTGATCTTTTTAAATCCCTTAAAGTTAAATTTTCCCTTAAATTTCCCTAAAATCAAAACACAAACAATTCTATTTTACAATTGCCTGGAAATAATTAGCGTGGTTCTAACCATTGAAGGAATTTGAATTGGATATAGCCAGGGCATATTTACAACATGCGATATGATTTGTTGTTAATTCACCCCTGTCAACAATCTAACTGGTCACATTATTGCATATTGCACACTGGTCAATTGCATTTGATAATTACACAACAAAATGCGGAGTGCCCAATTTAAATTATGCAACATTTTTGGATGTGCACGATCGAGGTAATTTACATATGAATTTATCACTGTGATAAAACTAACCATATTTTAATGAATGATAGGCCGATATAAAGTTTATACATATACTTATTTGTCACTAACCTTCGAGTAACATTTATAATGTATGATCAAGTTTGCATAAAAAATTATTTAGTCTCTAACATAAATATGCCTTAGTAAAAAAGCATTTCAGCAAATGAAAGTTTCCAGCATCCCTACAAATGTTCGAAAGCATACCATTTTGCTGTTGACGACAAAATGTATCATGAAGCGTTTTTCTACGTGGCGTAATAAAAATGAGTATACGCACAGTTGTGCTAGGGGTTCCCCGGAATCTAGCATTGCTTGGTGATTCTGCACTTATAGCACGTGCAGAAGTCAAATTGACCACATGTAAATTTATTGAATGATCAAATGAAAAAACAAGAAAAATATTTCAATATGAAGCGATAATATATGATTTTAACAGCATTATAGTCCCATTAAAAGAGGGATCTGATTATTGCATACCTTACAGTGTTATCAAGTTGTCGGAAGTCCGTGACACAATTATAAAATATGTGTTTTACTTGCAAATGTGACAAATACTTTTGACGTAAATTGAAATTATCTTCGCCTTTGTCTCTTTTTTATAAGTAACGGGTGAAATGCTTATCGGTTTTAAAAATCTAATTTTGTAGGATCGAAAGGAATTTGTCGTGAAAACTGTGAAAGGCCAAATGGTAAAGAAGCCGTAATAGATAATAAAAGTTTTTTTGTTATGGATCAACTGAAAATTTCAATTATATACTATCAGCAATAAAAAAAAGGTAGCGGTTGGTGAAACTGATAAGCCCCAGTGTGACGTCACACATAGTGTGTTTATAAAGCAAATACTTGGCGGATTACATTGGCGACCTACCGGCTATAAATTGACGTTTTAAATCGGTATATCAAAATTAATATGCTTATTTTGATTGCAATAAGCGATTCTGTATTAAATTGTACGGACTACAACATGGGAATAAATTTTTTTTTGACTTTCGGTTCCCTTTAAGACTATTTAATTAACAGTTAACGCAATCAACTATTAACGCAATGAAATAAGAAACTCGTATGTTATCAAATGCCATGAAAGTATTGCCTAATGACAATTCACTTCAAACTTTCTAGTCACTCTTTTTTTCAGATTTAAATAAATACAGAAAACAAAATAATATACGGTATTAGAAGTATTTTGAACAGTGCTAGTCACGTATTTATTCAGATTTAAATGAACAAAGAAATCAAAATAATATATTATAAGTATTTTGAACAGTGCTTTAAAGTTAGAAAATTTTGTTTCATGTTAATCTAATAGGCTTAAACGCCCATGAGGCATACATATTCAATCCTTTACGGCGCACAGCAAATACTAATAGTGTAAATACATATGTCATAATAATAAACAATACTTAACCTAAGTGAACAAGGTGTTACAGATTTTCAGATCCATTTACTGAATATTTCAAATGCATGTACATATTGTTAAGTATAAAAAGTTTCAACTTAATAATTGTTCATGCCCAATCTTTACAATAAATTAGTTTTATGTTAACCTTTCACGAAAAGAAACAGTAAGATTACTACCTGGAAGAGAGGTACTTCCTAGACATGAATGTATCAGAACATGTAATAAATGATTAATCTGCTGTTTTAATAACTTTTAGTCTCCCGATCAGTTATAATTTATAAATGGAATAGATTTATAATACATATTAATTTTAATTCGCTAATTGGTAATAGGGTTTTTGGACTTTGGCCTATTTGCACACATTAAAAGTGGGTATGCCATGAAACTTTGTGAGAGCCTCCTTGTGATTATATACTCCCTATCCCTTAACAAGAAGCCAAAATAGTCCTAATTTGTCTTACAAAAATTAAAACAGTACACTGTATGTTAAGATTGAGTTTGATAATTAAAACAATGCTAAGATACCGGAATAATGTAATGGCGCCGGATGTTTTGCATATTTGCATTAATTGTTATCATACAAGAGTTCAGTGTGTTTTATGAAAGCATTCTATATGGGCCCTGAAACGTTCTTTATTAGATCATTTAACGGTTTTATCTCTGATAAAAAACAACATTTGTAGATAACGCGGGGGGGCAAACCCCAGCAACGACGAGAATTATTGTATAAATTAGTTTTTGTACATATCTGGCCTTCTCCAATAGTTAGATTCTAAATAGTTTGTCTTCAGTCATTGAACCAGTTGCATATTGAAAAGAAAAAATTTCCCTTCTAAGACATTAACCAATTAACATTATCTTTTATATAGTGATGTAGCTACTGACCTTATGTTAACACAATTTATTTTACTTTTTATTATCCAGAAAATACTGTAAATGATATTAAAAAATGTGGTACTTTGTTCCTAACTTAATTTAGACATGAGTAAAGTTGCATATGGTACATTCTTATTACGTTTTGTCTTAACAGAAAAATCACTATCTACCTGGAATCCAGAAGGTATATTCTGGGAATGGTATTCCTCTTTTGGCTGCTTCCATATTACCTAAAGAGAATAAATATATATCTTAGATAATAATGTTGATTCCACTACAAACACTGCCATACAGTGTAATAATATTCACACATGTAATAAAGATGATGACGATTTTGCAAAATAGCACTAAAATCACGCTGTTGCTAATGATGTTTGTTATGCTGAAAATGCCTACAATAACCATAAAAGTAAAATGATCATCATAACTTTATCAATGGCCAAATATCGTTCTCATGAGTCCTGTTCGGTTTTATTTTGGTCTTTTTTTTTATTTGTTTAATTTTGATACATACATGTATATACCATTAAGTTGGCTGTCACAAAGGAAACATTTTAACATATTATTTTGAAAATCTGATCACTAGTTTCTTAGGAGATAATATTTTAAGGCACAATTAAAACTAGCACCACCTGCAGAGACCATTATTAACAAATCAAAATCGGTAAAAAATGGTTGAAGGTAAAAAAAACAGATTTAAACATAAGAAAATAATCTTGAATATTATAACTTAAGTCAAAAACTTTAAAATATTTTTATCTTGTCAAAAATCAGTGATGGAAATAGTTAATTTTAAGAAAACCTTAAAATTTGACTTGAGATAATACTAATGGAAGAAACTTGGTAGAGCACCTGCGAAGGGACGTCTATGAAATGGTTTAGAAATCAAGTCATTAGAGACGGAAAAGTACAAGGTTTGACTTAGCAGTATTTGGATTGGGAAACCAATATTACAATTACGTCTAACGAGCATTTCGATTCGTTTGGACTACGACAGTTACACGACACTCATTTGTGCGGGACAAACAGGTTCTGTACAATAATACTGAACAGGCTGCTTCGGGTTTTTCTAATAACTTGTCTCACATAGGTTCAACGGTGTGAATTTAAAAAGGACTCTAATGCCTAGAACATTTGTCTGTCAAATTAAAACAATCCTTAGAATGTATGAAGTATCGTAAAACGAAAATACAAATAGACTGAATACAACGTAGTTTCAAAATAGTTTTTGTCTTCAGTAAAAGTATCGATGTTTTTAGTATTTAGTTACTTTTAATATTAGTATATTAAGACATATTATAGATGTAAAAGAATGAAAGACAAGCATGCCAAGTTTTTTGTGTTGTTACTTCTAACATTTGGCATGTGTGCCAGGAAACGCCAAAATACAGGGAGTTAATGTTATTTCTTGCAAAAATGTCCTGTAAACCTGTAAAATTTGATGAAAGGATGTGTCAGGACTGTTACTTTACCATTTCTGATGAATTAACTCATTTACGTTTAAGTGCAATAATACTGACATATAAGCATGTAGACAAAGACATCTCACGAAGTTGAAAGAACAGTTCGGTGATAGATTACTTAGTTTGTTTAAAGACACAAATATTGAACTTCAGATCAAATATCTTCTAGATTATGTTGACGAGCATAGTAAGAGTATCTTATGTGCAGAACAGTATCCAGATTTTCTGTGTTTTAGTGCAACTTACTTGAAAGAACTACAAGCTATGTGCTTATCCTTTGATGTATTAAGAAACTGACAGCCTCAAGAAAACCAGTGCTTTCCTGTACTTTAGTGGTTTCATTTCGTTTTCGTAGAAACTTGAAAGTTTGGATACACTTTTACATAAAATTAATTTTGATCATTTCCTGAATTGCAAGGTTATGTCATATCAGTTATATATTCTCTGTTTATTATATACATGTATGCTATTTATATACATGTATATTTTTTCAACAGCTGTGTTTAATTTTGCAATTGTAATTCATGTTGCTTATGTGCTTGTTTGTTTATATGTCACTCTCCAGAAATTGGAGGAAATAAAGTTACATGTATATATAAACCTTTGTATATACATGTATTATGTCAGGGAGCCAAGCGAACATGTATACATACTATTCTGTTTTATTTAAATATACACTTTTATAGAATACAGTAATGAGATAAATAAATAGATGGAATTTCAATAAGTATTCTTGAATACGAATTTAAAAAGAAATACGTAAAACGTTATGGGAAACCACGATTTACGTTGAACCTATATTTATCCATTTTTTACTACATAATTGGGAAACCAATATGTCAATGTGACACTAATGTGTATATGTTATCCAGCTTTAACCAATACATATACCCAACTTTAACCAATAATATATTTTTAACACGCTGTTTAGGGTTCCTCTAAGACCTTTGACTAACAGTCGTTCAAGTTGTGTGTTTAAAAGTATCTCTTATGCTATAAATTGTAATAAGCAATACAAATAGGCCGAAATAGATTTCATCATCATGAGTAAAAGTGTCATTGTTTTCTTAATAATTTACTGACTTTTAATATAAGTATAAGTAAGATAATAAATATAAGAGAAAATAAAACGTTTTGCATTACCTGCCATTCTTAATCTCCCCGTAAGATTTTATGGGAAACCACGCGTTACGTGGGTGCCTATATTCAAATATAAAAATGTAATTCCCTGGTGGGAAACCAATACAGGGCACAACTAGTGCTCTATGATAAATACATGTAGAATGAGTGGACATGTCAAAGGCTGAATCTTTCTATAACACTAATGTGTACATGCACCATAAGAAATAAAAACACCTTGTGTTTTATAGCGCATGTATTATGCGACAATATTGAACTGGCACTCATGAATATTCCGTATGTGATCGGTAATCTTCGGATGAAAATATAACAAGCGATTAATATAAAATATCAATTTCATACTGTACCAGATACTGCATTACGCAATGGTGTAGTGGATCAGGCATTTGACTACCAATCAAGCGTATGGAGGTTCGAGTCTTGCTTGAATTTCTGTTTTTTTACATTTTTTAATCGTTTCGTTTCATTAAATGTATTCACTATTGTCTTTGTTCATAACGGGGTTTCAAGATGTTTTAATTACTATTTGAGAATTCTTTCCCCGTCGTCCTGCAAACAGTTGTATATAGAACTGAAAATGTCAACGAAATGTCAAAGGTCTTATTTTACTAAGGTATCAGCTAGGCGAGTCATAGTGAAGTGCTATGAGCTGATTTAAGTATAGGATATAGTTTAATACTGCTGTTTTAAGAAATTAATTCTCGAGCAGAGCGAAGCGAGAAAATTAGTTTCTTAAAACTGCTGTCTTTAAAATATAGTTCGACCTTTAACCTTTCAATAAAACTGTCAACAGGTTTAGTAGACACAATATTGAGACAATTTCACCAGCATAATTTGTCTACATGTGTCTGTGTGAAAGCGAATATTTATTGGGAATTTTCGGCGCATTTTGACTGCTAGATTGAAAGTGGATTTCAGTTTTGAATTAAAATCTGAGCTCAACAGTACTGCAGTAAAAAGAAAACTATTTACTTTATTTCGAAAGAATTATACTATTGCAATAAAAGGATAAAGTCCAGAAAAGTATGCATTCTTTCTTTTTTTTAATTTTGAAATTTAACAAAGCACTCCTTTTGCAATCTTGTTTACGTGTGTTGCCAATTTTGCCTAATCCCATCACTGCAACGCATGCGCATATTTGGTGTAGACAGTGGACTGAGTCTATTAAATCGTAGCAATTTCACAATTAATTTTATCTCATACAGTGAACTTGAGTAAATTATGGAAATAAATTTGCGAATTTCGAAAGAAATGGAGCGATCTGATTGGCAAGGAAAGTGGGACGAACTATAAACATATATAAGGTTTTATGAATTTAGGATCAGGATCAACAGTTAGACCAGGATTTCATTAGATGACAAATAAAGCAAACACAAAGACATAAATCAGTATGTGGAGTAGGAATGTATTCTCTACAACACATAAGCTTGTCACTAAAATTAATAGGAGCGAAAGCGAAACTAGCATACTAAATACGCAAGTATGCAGTACAAATAAAATAATATAGATATTTTTATTATAATTAGATATATGAGCAAAAGACCAAATTATAAGAAAAACGTTTTGCATTACCTGCCATTTCTGCCATTCTTTATCCTTTTCTTAATCCTTATAACTGCGCAATTCGAAATGTTATTAATAAGTATAAGTGACTATATTTATCCATCTCAAAAACCAACGACAATGTATTTAAAGAAGTTAAGTGTTTGAATTCTTTGTTGTCAAACCACAGCGAAGTATTCTCTAGGCGAGTCATAATAGTGAAGTGCTATGAGCTGATTTAAACATATATATGGTTTTATGAATTTATAATCAGGAAAGACAGTTAGACCAGGATTTCATTAGATGACAAATAAAGCAAACACAAAGATATAAATCAGTATGTGGAGAAGGAATGTATTCTCTACAACACAAGATTGTCACTTTAATTAACGAAAGCGAAACTAGCATACTTAATACGCAAGTATGCAGTACAAATTAAATAAAATAGAATTTTTATCATAATTAGATAGATCAGCATACCACCAAGTTATAAGAGAAACGTTTTGCATTACCTGCCATATCTGCCATTCTTATTCTTTTTCTTATTTCTTTAAACTGCGCAATTCGAAATTTTAGCAATAAGTATCAGTGACTATATTTATCGATCTGAAAACCAAGTAGAAAGTATTTGAATAATTTTAACGTACACTTTAAGTACACATAATGTACAGGGAAGAAACATAACCACGGAGACTACCTATATTTAGACACATATCGGCTTTAGAGTGTTTTGCATGCTTATGACCACACTATTCTAAGTTTAACGAGACAATATCGTTTAAAATGATAAATGGGTCTATAGAAACTTATTATAATGCAGCTGCAGACTTTCATCAAGCGCAATAATCTTAGTGGACATACTGACACTATTAACAGTTTTACATGTATAAGATGTGTTTAACTTTTTCACTAAACGAAGTGTGTCAAATACGAAAAAGATTGCTTCCTTTCAATAATAATTTTTATGTTTTAAATTGCATTTTGTGATTTACCATGCCTGCAATAAGCCATAGGGTGGCTACCTTACAACATACCTATAACCGTAGCTTCGTTTTGCTTTGTGAATGATTCTCTATAAATAATACCAAAATTCCGTGATAGACCATTTTAATGTGTCTATTTATAAACACAAAGTTTCCAAAATTCTCTTTACTACGGAAGCGTATAATGGTCGCCAGTTGCTAGATATTTATGTAGATTTGATGCGAAAATATCGCATCATGTTTGAAATCTTACGGGAAAATGCAAGATAGTAATAGAAATATTGCATGATAATTGTAGCATTCGTTCCTTAAGAATCAGCAAGTAAAATCATTTTGAACGGTAAAGTTATTGCATGAAAGATTTATCTTGCTTGTGTAAGATAATTTATTACTGAAAATGAGTTAATATTTAGCTCCGACATCGGTGAAACTAGAGTAGATAGCTGGTGTAAATGTTCTCTTTTGAGCTCACCCTAGCCTGCTTGCCTGTCTGTCTGTCTGTCAGTCCACACTTACCGTCTGAACATTCTATAAGAACAATCGTCATGAAAATTGGTCAGAATATTTTTCTTGATGATCTCTCGACCAAAAGTTGAAACCAGGTCACGCGGGGTCAAATCATAGACCATGTCAAATAATAAAAAATATTCCAAATATTGTAGAAACCACATTTGTACCCAACCAAACCGTAAAATTGGTTAGAATGTTTGTCTTGATAAAATATAGGACAAGAAAGAAACTATATTACGTGTGATCAAAACCTAGGACACCAGGTATAGAAATAGAAAAACCTCGTGATAACTCCAGTGGCCGAGTGCATAAAGAAGGCGTAGATTGCGCTATCGTAAACGGTTTGCGCTGGCGTAACTAATCCTATCGTACAACGAGATTTTAAGCCGAGTGCATGAAGCGAGCGTACGCCCGTCGTAGTTACGCACGGGTTACGACTGTCTTAATTATTATACCACATATTTCTCGTGCACAATCATTGTATTTCTTGTTTCAATGCATGATTTTTTATATGGAACTTAACAATTTCTTAAATTTAAAATGAATTCCTTTGAAATAGTTGCAACATGTAACTAAAATTATTAGCTCTTCTTACAATCATTCACAGTTCGAAATAAACTACTTATTTAAATAGTCGTATAAAGAAAGAATCTGCTGAATGTTACAACGTTTTAAAGCTGAGCTAAAGCGTAGTTTGCCTCTAGCTAAGAAGGATTACATAAGCGAAGGTTGACAAAAGAAGGCCCCTATACGGATCTCGCTTTTATTTTATCTTCAGTAGAGGGTGTGTGGGAGAGGGTATTTAGAATTAACAGTTTCGGCAGTTGTTTGGTTAGGCAGTCAGTCCGTCTGTTTGTTTCACAAAATACTGTGTAAACTGTAGCTGGGGATCGAACTTCTTCAAACGTTTTCCTTAGAATAAACAAATTACATGTGAGTACATGTAATCAGAACGAACTGTAGTTGTTAAAGGTCTTTCCGTTTATAGATTGATTTATTTGTCTCTAGAATTAGCCGTTGTACCCGATGTCCATAACCCTGAACTGATCTATAGATGTCTGAACATCGTCAGGTAAAGTTATTTCTTTACCCTTTACGGTTTTCATGAAAAACGGAACGGAAACGATTTATAGGCGAATGTTGCCATTAGCTCAAACCGAGTCGTATGAAACAGGAGTTCCGTATATTGACTTTATATCTTCATTTTTTTTTAATCGATTAGCTACTTCAAGAGATTTCACTGGAAACACTATATTACAGACAGACGGGCAAACCGATTGACACCCATGACAAAATTCTATGTCTTCTTCAGACTATTACACCAAACATATTGCCTTTACTGATATTTGACATGATAATGTATATAAAAATTCAAATACGCTATAGTTACGCCTACTCCATAGCAGTCGTGACTTTCGTGCTAGATTTACTACTTGACTTACGCTACGTCTCGTTTATGCACTCGGATTAAATTTTGCGACCGTTAACTACGCTCTAGATAAGCTGGACGTAGGCCTACGACCGCTTTATGCACTCGGCCACAGGAGCCAAATTTGCACCCAATCACCCTGGATGTCTTGATAAATGCTATGTCAAGTTTGAAATTTGGTCACATCATAAAATCTAGATCACAAGGTGAACTCTTGAAAATTAATCAGAATGTTTGTTTTGATGAACTCTATGTTTAGTTTTAAACTGGGATTCGTGGGGTCAAAAAGTAGGACACCAGGTAAAATAATAGAAACACCTACGAACTCTAGATGCCACATTTGACACACCGGCATCAGTCATATTGAAAGAAAGTTTTTCTTGGTGAACTTTAGTTAAGACCGAAACTGCGTAACATCTGGTCAAAAGTTAGGTAACTTTGTACACTGATTTTAAACCTACGTTTGGAATGTGTTGACCGTTTCGCAAAGAGATTTTAAAAATTGTCAGCGGTTGGCATTGATCATGACTAGACTTATTTTTTGTCTTTGGGACAGGATAGCGATATAGGACCATCTTGGCCCTCTTGTAATTCATTATAGCCGAGGGCTGTAGAGTAAATGATTGTTTTCGGTTTCAGCTTTGCGCGAGAAATATACGTCAGATAAGAACTTGATTTGCCAAATAATATGTGTCGTATTCGGGAAAAAGTTTGTTTAGTAATAGTTTTAGCAAGATATTATATTGTGATTGCTTTTTGACGTCTAACGTGTTACGAAAACAAACAGCTCTGTTTTTAATCAATTGTTTTATTTTATCATGACATAACGCACAATTGCAAAATATTATCAAGCAAAGTCAACATATTACCACACACATGTCTAGTTGATATAAACAGTAACTGTCGACCATTATACGCTTCCGTACTTTACATAGGTACATATTACATGATACTATGAATAGAACTATATGTTTCTATCAACAGATAAAAAAAATGCAAACGTTTATTTAAATAAAGTTCTTATACTTTGATTATCTTAAATGATCGTTGTACACTACAACATATAAACGTGTATATAACCACTGGGGTCCATCTTTATAATACGATAAAAAGATGCCTGACGAGTCTTTGTCACAGTTGTCTGTAGATAGTGTATCGCTTTATTGTTGAGTTGTTTTTCAAAAACATTGAAAGATTTTTAACCTGCTGGTTGGAAATATCTGCAATATGTTAAACTTCTAAGTAATTTCTATAACTTATTACATGATTTTAACAAATAAGTAATAGCTATTTGTATATAAATTAAGATTTTAACTTTCAAATAATGTAAAATATATCATTTTCAAAGTTTCCACTAAAACAAGACAGTAATCCAAAACAGGAAAATATTTTCTATCAATATTGCTTTTTATAACACTAATAGTTAAATTAAGTGCCTTAGATATTGAAAATCATTCGTCATTAAGAATATCGATGAAGTTCATTGAAGTTTTATTATTTGTCTCTGTTTGTATGACGATTGCAATACTAATGTCACGTTTTTGTGTCGATAGGGTCACGGTTTTTTTGCCAGTGATGGGTGATTTAGAAATCTTATTTTACGAGGAGCCCTCGTATACCGAGGACACAAATGTTTCTTTTTCTGTGGAAGTAACTTTTAGAGATGAGAACAATTACTTGCTAACTGCAGATTTAACGAGGAATATGTATGTTTATCCCGAGTGCCATTACAGGACAGGGAATTTTTGCCGACAGTCTACGGGAATGTAAGGTATCCATGTAGTGTATGTTATAAACCACATAGTTCCCAATTTGACCTTAGAGAACATACACGGTCTGTACATACGAATTCGCATTTCATCTCTAAAACATGATCGGGAGCGTATTCAAAGTCAGGTTCTCATGTATGGCATTACAGCAATTATGTATGATTATATTTAGAAAGTTTTATTTATTAAAAAATGCTAATTATTAACACAGGTACAATCTAGCTTTTGACTGCCGTATAACGACGATGTTAAAAAACTTTGACACTCGGATGAGCGGTCTTGATTGATAGATAGAAAGATAGATAAATACTGAGTATTTATTTAAAGTATATTTCACATACCTAAAATAGTTAGCCAAAAAAGACTGTAATAACCGGTATAATTA
>JAFMSR010000009.1:4601755-4668160 GCA_022818135.1 Saxidomus purpurata
CAAACCAAAATCATTATAAAACAAGACAATTGAAATAAGATATCAAGACCTACTAAAGTAACTACCGTTCTTCTAGGTATCTGTACAGTGACAATTGATTTATATTTCTACGAAATACAGCTACTTCAAGTCATACAACCGTTCAAAGTGACCATCATCATTCTAAATAATGCATTAATCACTGATTTATACTCCTAGAATAATAAACACTGCCATAGTTTAACCAAAAAATAACAATCTGTATATTACAATTTCATTCACATTGAATAAAAAGGAAATCTGAAAAATAATTGTTTACTATCCTAGTCAATAATAAAAGTCTCCCCTTTCGGTTATGTATATCTTAATTTACGGAAGACCAATAGTGCCACTTTGGTTTTTTTGAATTGATTGTTTCAACATGACTAAGTTGAAAATTCAAGATACTATGTTGAACATTAGAAAGTTGAATTTTAAACTTAATATCTTGAATTTTAAATTAAGTAAGTTAAGTTGAAAATTTAACTTAGAATCTCGAATTTTCAACTCGGTAAGTTGAATTTTCAACTTAGTATCTTGAATTTCTAACTAATACAGTTGAAAATTCAACTTAGTATTTTGAATATTCAACTAAGTATCTTGAATTTTCAACTTACTATCTTGAATTAATTTTAAACTTAGTAAGTTGAATTTTCAACTTAGTATCTTTAATTTTCAAGTAAGTTTCTTGAATTTTCAACTTAGTATCTTGAATTTAAACATACATGCAGTATCTTGAATTTTCAACATAGTATCTTGAATTTTCAACAAAGTGTCTTGAATTTTCAACTAAGTATGTTTCTTGAATTTTTAACTTAGTAAGTTAAATTTTCAACATAGTATCTTGAATCTTTAACAAAGTTAGTTGAATGTTCAGCTTAGTATCTTGAATGTTTAACTTAGTAAAATGTATTTTTAACGTAGTATCTTGAACAATTAAACTTAGAATAATGATTTTTTAAACGCAGTATCTTGAATTTTCAATTTAGTATCTTGATGTTTTAAACTTACTATCTTGAATATTCAACTTAGTATGTTTTAAATTTCAGCTTAGTATCTTGAAATTTTAACTCAGTAAATTGTATTTTCAAGGTAGCATCTTAAATATTCAACTTAGTATCATGAATTTTGTCAAATTACTACCTTGAATATTCAACTTAGTAAGTTGAATTTTTAACTTAGCATCTTAAATATTCAACTTAATATCTTGAATATTCAACTTAGTATTTTGAATTTTCGGCTCACTATCTTGAATATTTAACTTTGTAAGTTGAATTTTCAACTTTAAAATAAATTGAATATTCAACATAGTTTCTAGAATTTTCAACAAAGTGTCTTGAATTTTCAACTAAGTATGTTTCTTGAATTTTTAACTTAGTAAGTTAAATTTTCAACATAGTATCTTGAATCTTTAACAAAGTTAGTTGAATGTTCAGCTTAGTATCTTGAATGTTTAACTTAGTAAAATGTATTTTTAACGTAGTATCTTGAACAATTAAACTTAGAATAATGATTTTTTAAACGCAGTATCTTGAATTTTCAATTTAGTATCTTGATGTTTTAAACTTACTATCTTGAATATTCAACTTAGTATGTTTTAAATTTCAGCTTAGTATCTTGAAATTTTAACTCAGTAAATTGTATTTTCAAGGTAGCATCTTAAATATTCAACTTAGTATCATGAATTTTGTCAAATTACTACCTTGAATATTCAACTTAGTAAGTTGAATTTTTAACTTAGCATCTTAAATATTCAACTTAATATCTTGAATATTCAACTTAGTATTTTGAATTTTCGGCTCACTATCTTGAATATTTAACTTTGTAAGTTGAATTTTCAACTTTAAAATAAATTGAATATTCAACATAGTTTCTAGAATTTTCAACTTAGTTATGTTGAAAAAAACAATTAAACAAACAAACAAAGTGGCACTATTAGGCTTCCGTATTAATTAGTATTTTCAATAACAGACATAAATTGGCATCACTTATTTCTTGTATGTTTTTTAAAGCATTCACTTTGTAATGAGCATCATTCTAACATTACCAATTTGACATTTAGAAGGGTAAAAAAACATTTAACTAATACATTTGTTCAATAAAAAGTGACAATGTAATTCCGATGATTGATCACTTTATGTCTTCCTAGTATGGTTTGTGAACGTTAAAGTGTACATACATTTGTAATATAAGTTAAAACAGTATTTCGTTTTAATGTCGCATTTTTCTTTTATAAGGGAAAACAAATGTATGTGTTTCGGGTTTCCTTGCCAAAATTTAGATCGGTCGGTATGTAGGATTTGTTTTTATCTCTGCCGTTTTTTACTCGCAAACATTTGAAAAATAGTCGGTATTAAAAAAGTTTGAGGTCGGCATTAAAAATGAAGGTCGGTTGGGAGATCCGAAACATACACATGTTTTGCCTAAGTATCGTCCAGATAACATGTGCTCATGTCAAAATGAAATTTAAATGGACGAAACATGTACTGTGTGTACATGCAATAGTCTTAGGCATTAATTGTACGCAGTCTATTAATGTGCCAACATAGGTTAAAATAAGTTTATACCGTTCATGAAACTGTCACTGAAAATTCCGACCCATGCAACCTAACCTTGAGATTTTATTTTTAGTACGAATGTCAGTTAAGTATATGGTATGAATATGTGGGAAATTGTTACAGTAAATATATATAAAATCTCCTCTCCGCCACCCCGATGTCTTTGAAAAACAGCTCTATAAAGACAAAAGTGGAAATTTCCGAATACTTTTGCCAGTTTTGAGATATCAAAATCATCTCGTCTAAATGGTTATCTACTTATTCCTTACATTTTAGAAGTTAATTTATTTGACTTTAAATTTGTTTGACCAAACTGATGTTAAATCAAACTATTTGTTTAAAGACGATCGCTACAGTTTGATCATTTGTTCAAGCTATGAGAATTTTATGAAATTGTGTTTGTTGTTAGGGTAATACCTGCTAAGTCAGAATATAAAACAAAAAAGGTCACCAGCCTTATTTAGAAGTAATGGGAAATCTTTTAAGTTTACCCCCGAAAGCAGTGAAAATGACCTGTCATGTTTATCAATAATAAAACTCTAAATTTGGCAACTCACCATTGCTTTTATTTTAGATGTTAAGCAACTGATCCTATTTCACGAAACTACATGAATTGAGATTTCAAAATATATTCAAACTGAAAAAAACCCACAAGGAGAAACTAGTTTCTGTAAAAAAAATATGTAAAATTTGTAGTCAATTGTCAAAGTTCTTTTTCTTCATGTTCAAGCAATGAAACTTTCTTTTTTTTCGCAGAAAAATTGTTCAAACATCACTTTATTGAAAACTAATTTAAAAATGACAGGTCACCAGCCTTTTTATTGAGAAAAATGAGCTTTAGTCTCGGTTGGGAAGGTGGTGTTGGAAGGGAGGCCATGTGTTTATTGCCACTAACGTAATAAAGATAGCGAAATGAAACTTTAAGTGGACAAATTGTGCATAGTAAAACACAAATAATATGTAACAAAAATGTATCCTTCTGAAAACATTTAACACAGTTAAAAAATCAACCTTTGGTAATTACTGACTTATTGGATACTTTTAAAGGGTCTTTTTGCTATAGTTATATGTTTTAAATATGTTATAGCAATATTATTGCTCAAAATGATCATTTTGTATGTTTTTTGTATTAAAAAGTCATTATTTGGGACATTTTGTTAAACAACATTAAAATATATATTTCGTAATAATTTTGTAGATGGACATTTGGTAATCTTAATTCGTAAGTTTGGCGTATTAGAAACAAAGTAATCAGCTGATTAAATAACTGAAAGTATTTATATATTATATATGTACATGAAACACTACAATCCAATTATTTACAGTTAAACCAGATTTTGCAACGTCATAATGATTTGTTTGTTTTGTGCTTTAAATTACAGTGAAACTGGGTCACTAGGAAGTCACCGGGCCAACATGCTACCCATATTGTTACTCATAAGGAACTCGCCTTTTTCCAAATATCTGAGGTACGTGATATCGATATATTGAACACACCTTTCAAGGAACGCTTGATGTAAAGCGAACGACACTGATTATTTCGCCGTTGTTGATATGTTCATTGACTGTCTTGTTTCATAGCAGGTAATACATATAGAAAGAGACATCTCAGAAAGACAATAAATCAGTGTATAGGCATTCCGATACATTAATATTCAGCCAAATTGATAACATATATTGTATAAGTACAGTCCTATATTCAGGTATTGGTAACCATTTTAAGTTTGAAGTAATTAAGTTGAGTAGTGTTGATAACACACGTTGTTATTGCCTCGTGAGTTTGGAACGATTACTACGTTACCATGACATTGAAAAACGAATGATAGGTTTGCGATAGCTCGTCACGTATCTATTTCAGGATACCCCTGTATCTTTTAGGATTCTGAAACCAACAGCTATATTTATCTTCGATGTCGTTCCATTTTCACATTTAGTAATAATATAGAACTTTTTCTCCTTAGTGTAGTTCCCTTTCGTTACATGGTAATTTATGAATAAGGAAACTTTTCACGTCACACTCACCCCTACATATAAGTGATTTGAACACATTTACACTAGCATTATGAAATGGACTCAAAAGCTACATGTACAGGGTGATCATATATATATGATAGGATAAGAAATCACAGTAAATTTGTCAAATTTTGCATTAGAGGTCTCATTTTGATATTGATTTGAAGAAAATTGAAAAAAATTTGTCTTGTCACTTCAAAATTTTGTCAAACGACGTCATGGTTACGATGATGACGTCATCAATGACGTCAAATTTTCCTTGGATTTCTAAAATTGCACTTAGATTCTAGTCGTAAATAATCAAACTTTATTATGAATTGGAGAAAATCCAACTTTGGTAAGAAGAAAATTACAAAAAACTGTACACATCTCGTATATTGAAGTACTGAAAAGACTAAATTCCACGATTAGATGGCATTGTGCAGTGAAAAAGGGACCGTTTTGGTGGTGTTTAGGGCTCACGAAACAATAGGGTCATATTTATATTGTTGGTTTTGGAGAACTAGGGTGTCAATGTTTAACACCTGCTGTAAAAATTGGAAATGTGTTTTCATATAACTTTACACATAGGACAATATTTATGTATATGTGCTAAAATAATACACATTGCCCAGTTGATATCTTCAAAGATAAAGATCTTATTAAATTTTGATATCCTATCATATATTAATGATCACCCTGTATACTCTGCATCGAGCAGTACCGTAATAACTTCACTTAAATTACAAAAGTAAATATAAGTATAATAAAAGTATATTTTGAACTATAATAATGCTACAGTAGTTACATGAACAACGTTAATGATTTTTAAGATAAAAATCTCTCACGCATGTGAATGAAAACTGTTAACACATTGTATTAAAAATACAAAAGATAAAAAAAACAAAAAAAACAATAACAATCAAACACGATACATGCAAACAATGATACTTACATAAGGAAATAAACACACTAAATAAACGTTTCCCCTAGTAGCAACAGTAAAACACACGAAATAATGCTACAAATATGAATTTCAAAATGAATAAAGCTGGAGACAAAATCCTTCTTTTCCATAAACGTACATACTTAACATAGAGACCTTACAATAGTTATGAAACATTATAATATTTAAGACTCAGAGAGGTTGTCATTTCTTCTTTTGTTATGTTTGAAAGATTAATACAATTCATAAACAGTCATATGCATACATGTTTTGATAGTGTGCATTTATTTATCATGAAACATAAGGAATCTTTAGCGTCATGTTTGCCGAATCTTAGTATAATATAATCATGTTTTCTCGAAAGAAAATGGCAACGAGTCCTCCTCTGAGATAACCTTTTTAATGAAGTCATATATCAATCAAAGCGCTGTGAGAGCTGAAGGCCTGGGCTATAGGTTAACTCCCCGAAAAACAACTTTTGACCTACGTGTTTTGCGCTGAACCTTACCTAAAGCGCGGGTCGAAATGTACAGAGGACGAAATTCAATATATGACGATTCACAAATATATGGGTGGCAGGGACGTTTGTTTTATTATAAAACGTACGTTAAATGAAAAAGAATCACATCGTCAACATTATAAATTGTTTAAACCAATAAAAATAATTCGATCTGCGCTTTGTACGACTTCAAGCGACATGATCTGATGATGTGGATCGAAAATTATTGTGTACCAAGGACAAGACCTTGAAACAGAAATAAACAAAGCAATACCAGCAATGAAATATAAATACAGTACTGTACAATGTGTATAACAGAGAAAACCAAAAATGATTCTGGGTTACCTTGTGGTTGTAATCGGTGAAACCGTTCACTGGGCCTTGACATGCAGCGTCCTCGATAAATGGCGGGTGATTTTGATCACGTGAGTTTCTTCTCGGGAATGTACGTAAATTAAATCTTTTTTTAGAGAAATTTATGTTTAGGTAAATATATATGTAATCGTTCGTAAATAAAAAAGTTGTCAATGAAGTAACATCGGAAATTTGAAAATCAAACTACAAACTCTTATATCGAGCTCAATACGTTTCCGTAAATTTCCGTAAATATCCGTACTTTACCGTGATATGCATATGAATATCATCTGTAATCAGCTAACAGCGCATTAATTTCTAAAACAGAAAAAATGTGTAATGCAGCCCGTAAGCTATATACCTTTCTGCAATCGTTTGAAGTTGTATGTACTCTTTTTATTTGTAATATGTTCTTATCATATGCGACATTCAAACAGAAGATTGATCTGGTCTGTCTTGCACTACTTTCGCATAGCGCATGTTTACAGTTGTTATTCGCACATAGCACAGTTAAATTGTCTGCAGTGTTTGAAATCTTAGGCCTTGGGGACTTTCAGTCCCCAAGCCAAAAACGAAACATTTAAGTTAAAAAGTAACCATGTCCTTAGAATTTCAAATAAAACGGTATATATCGAAAACAGTTTCTTTGTATATTTATATTGAGCCAAACTACACACACTACAAACCGATTCAGACGAATTGAACTAATCGCTTTCTCATGAAATGTAAAAATGTATTGACGTAAGAAATTGTTAATTCAGTTCTTTTCAAATGATAATCGAATTAGTAAAAACATGAACTATCGTTAAACAAAATGTTGTTGACGCTATTTTTATAATTGTCAAGTTTTATTTTCATGCAGTAAAAAGGCGCCAAATGTCACAGGGTGAGAAAAGGTGTGCACCCTGACCGGGACGCGAGCCCACGATCCTTCGCTTACAGGGCTGTATGTTTATCTTGCGATATGTTTTAAACATTCAAGCATTGCAATATCACTTGTGAGCGTTCTTGCAGTATATACATTCATCAGTTAAAATCGGTTCATTCAGTGTCCCAAGCTTATTGCCAAGGTAACGACATTCTAAAGATAAGACTTTAAATAAAATACTCGAAATGTTTACATACCTAGGACATTTTAATGCAGTATACTGAAAAGTATGACTTTTAATTAAGCATGCATATTCCCCAAAATCACTTTAATGACAACGAAAGAAAGTAAATGGAATACGAAATTTAATGATACTGCCAATCAAAATGGACTTAGCAAATTATAACGTCTAACTTATTAAACATACTCTATGTAGATGTTTTCTATTTTTTTATAAATTGTGAATTCGGCTAAACGTCCATACGTTAACTCTGTTTTTGATGAAATTTTAAGTTAATTTGAATATTATAATAACCGGCTATATCCTCTAACGCACGTCCTGTTTTTCCCCTTCTTTATTTAATTTCTTTTTAGTAACCCTTCCAATATATGCCAGCTTATTTTTTGCTATCGATGCACGAAAGATATCATGTCTTGTATTTATAAAGAAATTGGATAGGTACTTCCGTTAAACAAGTTTCAAATGATCGCGTTATACACATTTCATATGGCAGATATTTAAAGAGTAGGTTTTCCTCCTACGGAGGTTTAAGCGTCATTACTGCCAGACATGATAGCTTCCTAGTATCGATTACTAAAAACAAGCTGGTAGATATTGGAAGGGTCAATTTTATAAAAAAAGGAAAAGGCAAGTGGTGCGTTAGAAGTTTCATTTAGTACGAGTATAAAACTACAATTTGATAATCAACACCAGACAACGTTTAATCAACTTTGTATAACCTGCCCTTTTGCAGCAGATAATTTTGCCTTTAAACCTATAAATTAATTTTATGTCCAGTACGTTTCAACTGATATTTTTCACTGAAACCATTAACATAATAATGACATGCAAACTTATAAGTTTCGTGGTGTGTGGAATGTACAAGTGTTCTGATTGTTTGTTTGCATAGACGACCTTTTTGTAAAACAAATAGTGTCTTGATTGTGGTGATCATCATACATATAACAGACGTATGTCGCTTGTTATATACCAGCGAATACACGCTCTATAGCTGTCCAATCAAAATTAACTTTACTACATTTCTTCATCGCGGAACGAAGGTTGCCGACTGTTGCTTCAGCTGTATTGTCAGTGTGCCATTTAGAAAGCATTCCATATATCTTCATCAACATGCTTCCGTTATCGGCATTTATATGGTCAAGATTCACCTTAGAAAGCCCCAGCTTGTTTCCAAGAAGCTGCCAACCTGAACCGATTGCCTCTGCAATGCTAGTGAGATCTCGCTCCGTAAGCACTCTAGTTACGTCCCGAAAAATATCAGGAAACCAGTCCACTTGAACAAAGAAATAAAATAATTACATGTATGTCATTTATATATTTATATTTTTATTCAAATATTTCTAGTCTTTTAGAGATGCATGTTAAAGAATTTCATTTCGTTGTTTGGCTTTCAGAATTTTTTGTTAAGAAAAATTGAACAACATTTTCCATAAACTTTGTTGTACGAGACGGTGGGGATTAAACAATTAACTGCACCGAAGTATACTTTCATAGTCAATTTCAGGAAACAGGTTATACTCAATGTTGAAAGACTTGAAGGTTTCGAAAGAAATTAAAAGTTTCTGTTATAAGCATTTCCAAAGTAATTACATTGAAAGCGTTCACATTAATCATAGTTAGTAGGAACTTTCAACAGTTTTAACATTCACAAATTAATGGGCATGTATTTTTCACGTATTTCGGGATATTACATTTGACAATCACTTTATCACTATCTCTTATAGCCTAAAATAGCTATCATTGAATTATAAATTAAGAAACTTGCTTTAAGATATTGTATGTTGAACACTTGGTCAATAATGTCGGTACGAGGGTGGATACATGCGGGCGTACATCAACAATTCCAACTCTTGGATGCAACTAATTAAAGTCGACTTCTGTCTATACTTACAACATATTTTGTGCAGAACGTAGTGGGAAACACAGACCTTAAGATCAAATTTAGAATTCAATTTATTTGCACTGAACTCGTGTAAAATCACTGTTTTAATATTTCCTCATTTCACATACACAACGTAACCGAATAGAAACAGAATCGGCCCAGACATTATTCTTAACGGATTAGGCTTGTGTTTTAACATTTACGAGGGATGATCCAGATTTAAACGGAATATTTCTATTTCTATGACATATGTTGCACTAGCAATATCAAAGTTACATAATTCGATGTTCAATCTCTAATTTCAAACCATTTGTACAAAACATATTCAAGATACAAACAAAAGTAGCAGGCTTGTAACAGTAGGGTAGGGAGCTTCGTCGAACTCAGAATAACGTTTGCGGATACTATGCTCGGTAAACTTCTTTCTTTTTATTTACTAACACGCGAGGAATCCACCTGGTGCTGGTGTTTCCATATACCATACAATGTCCCATAACTGCACCTAGTTTGACCGCATATCTCCTAATCTCCCGCATATTGACCCGCTTATCACTATCAACATCCCTGATTACATAAATCATCGTTGCGTCCGACAAAATCTAACAGGTATGCCATATCGCATCTATTTAAAGGAACCGTGCCTTCTCTAAATAACTGATTCTACTCGAACACTTATGAAAGGTTATCATGTCTAGTAATTAAGAACCTAAGTTATTAATGAAATTCAATAAAAGTTCGTATTTTCTGTGATTTTGACAACGCTATTTGTGGCAATCCTGTTCACCTTATTGTATATTGTTTTGTTCAAACAGAAACGAAAATGACGGTGATATTTTGTATAATAATGTATTTGACATTAATTTAGGTCATGACGTTGAAGTGCCGCACAAAACTTTTCAATTCAGAAACACGAGAAATGAACAGTGCATCTCTTCGCATGAAAATAATCAAATCAAACATTGAGTAACTAAAGGTATATAGCAACAGTCCTAGTAATTCTGGAACACTCCTCGTACACCAAATTGTATCCGAATCTCTGGTCGTAACTGTGTACTATTTCGGTCTTGAAGAGACAAAAAGGTCACTATAACATGTACATGCATATTATATGTATATCTACAACCCTTTTATAAGATAATCTATAGATTCTAGTATTACGGTTCTATGCTGTCTTTTTCAACACATGTGAATCGTCTTAGAAATGATTTATGTTTAGACAAACCTTTGTGAAATCCTTAGTAGCAGGCTGGTCAACACTGAACTTAAATAGCAAAATTCGCTGACTCAGTCTTAAACAGAATATATTTTTTTTTGCTTCGGTTTTGGTTCGGCTTCGTTTTCAGTGTACATGTGAAACGCCCTGTTTGTAGTATTGTATTTCATTTCCTTCTTTTGGGATTCTGTTCGGATTCAGTTCGGGTTCGGTGTATATGTGAAAAGGTCTCACGAAGTGATTTCTAGTAGTTGCTTATATTACAAGTGTCTAAAACCTTTTATTTAGAATGCTACTCGTTTCCAAAGCAATCATTTCCATAAGCCGTTCGAAATTGTCAAATATGGTGGTGAGTTTTTCACAAATCTAAAATTGTCTAAAACACATGTGTCTATTTCAAAATAATTCGACCTACAAAATATTCTCAAATGCAAATATAACTACGTTTTTCATAGATTTCTTAACACTGACTTTTAACATTGTTTCATGTCTGTTAACTGTTAAAAAATAATTATTGAACACAAATTGCATAACTTTTTACTTCCTATACATCGAATCAACAACCTTTTTTTATAATATTTAGTATTTACTAGGTGTTGCAGTATATGGATATTAAGTCAAACCGAATATCACATGTTTGGCTGCTCCATGTGTAATTTAATACATGTATTATCTTTCCAACGGAAGCAATATTGATACAGTCTTACCGATTGTCCTAATAAGGTAGTGCACGAGTCATACTTTAGCAATCAAATACGGCCTCAGAAATTACTCTCTTTTCACAGCTTATTTGATAGACTGGCTGTTCATATATGATTATATATTGCTGACGTGATAATTTCAGATAGTGTCAAGCAATACATAATTATTCAAATATCCCGCTTATATAACTTATATAACTTAAACGATGTTATATGATTTCTACAAGCGGTCACGAGTTCGATGTTTTTTCAAAACTTTTTCTGTTTTTTACTGGACCAGTTTTAACAGAAATTATTTTTGTTGGGAAAGGGATGGGGACGAATTGGCATGGTCATCGTGTCTTTTGTCGAACATGACATGCAAAATTGCGAAACGTTTATACTGTCATACAGAGATGTTCTGTGCTACCAAAAGTCAGATACAAGATTCTTTACAAGGATGTTTCGACAAATACAACGTCACTAAAAGTACTGCCCGTTTAAATTTCATTTGAGCTTTATGAAAAAATAATATCGAAATCCAGGTACTTTCCGTGACTGTAAATGTCCACAAATCTCGAAAGTTTAAATATGAAAAGGTGCAGGGAGAGTTCGGAATCTAAAGTCTTGTGTACGAATAAATTCGTCAGCAGGAGACCTTAATAACGATAATTACAGCCCTATCCAAGTGCAGTTTTTACATCAATTTAAATTCTAACGCAATACCGATGTTACATCGTTTCTTATTGGTAACCTCCTTTTTAATTTGCGACTGTCAAATAACGTATAAGTGTCTACGCTGTTATTACCGCAGCTGTATTAACTGTTTGCTTCAAACTGTGAAGTTTAATGTTAGCAAATTAGCGATTTACCCAAGTCTACTTTGATGAAAACATAATTCTATATCTGTATTTGAAAAGAGAAAAGAAAAGAAAACCTAAAGCTAGGAAATAGATAATAATTACAGAACACAGAAAGAGAATGTCAAGATTAATAGCAAAGCATAACTGTTTGAAGCAGTTACACACGCAAAAGTTGTCAAATAAATGCTTCCATGTGATACAGTACACCGTTTATGATGTCTGGCAATTTTGAAGGTGGTTAAACGACACTTCCGAAAGCAAGCCTTTGACTCCCTTTATCTATGAACAAATTCTTACCTAAATTTGTAAGTCCAGTCTGAAAACGCTCTGCGAGCCGCTTTACAGTATCGACAATACCTAAATGTATAAGGTTAAAATGCGATGCAGTGATCTAATTTAAAAGAAATGTGTTCTTTTATGGTATAAGCCGACCTTGCAAATGCTTGTAGCTTTTACAAACATTTAAAACAAACTGAACAGTTTTTTTGCAGTTACTGAAAGGTTCATACAGGTACACACGTGTCAAATAGGATTGCACGTTTCGTCCTGGCATACTTTTCTGCAACCGTTCATATGAAAATATAGTTCTAAAATAATCATAGATGTCCCCATAACAATCGAAATAGCAAAACTAGGAGTCGCTTTTATGAAAAGAAAACTTTAAAATTATATTAGCATTCAAAATGGTCACATTGGTTTACAGTTATGAATTATGCTCAAAACACAGTTGATGTTTTCAAAACATATAAGAAAAAGATTTTACGAATTTATTTCTGTTATTGGTGAATACAAATTAAGATATACATAACCGAATGAGTGGATTATTTGTTCTTGACTACGAAAGTCATAACATATTTTTTACAGATTTCCTCTATATTCAATGTGAATGGAACTGTTATACAGATCGTTATATTTGGGTTGTAACTATGGAAATGTTTACTATTCTAGGAGTATAAATCACTGATTAATGTTTACTTTAAAATTTTGATGGTCACTTTGAACGGTACTATCACTGTAAGGTACACACGTGTTTTAGACGCCACAGTCACGCATTTTAAGTTTGAATGATAATTTAGATATATTTCCACTGTTTGAGTTTCACCAAAACACAGAACACCGTGATATTTGGACTACCAGGCGTTGCTGATTTACACAGTTGATCTAAGGAGTCTTTTTTGTGATACAGGCTCTAGAAGTGCTAAAATGTTAAAATGATTTTGATTTCTCATACTTATATATGTATATGAATATCTCTTAAGAATTACTCTTTCATTTTATATGACGGTTCTGTAAATAAAGGAAATACAACCCCCCCCCCCCCAAAAAAAAAATGCATATTGAAAAACATAAGTTGAAAAAGATGAACACTAATATGATTTCTCAAGTTTGTAAAGTTAAAAACCTTTACTAGTATCCAATAAGTGCAAACTCAACAACATATTGAAACCGAATGGTAGCTAATTTGGCCTTAGTGGAAATATATCACTGAAACAAAATCTTCATCTCTGACGCCATTGATAAGAGTTTGAAGTTACTTCAAACGAATAAATGATGTCGCTTTATCTGGTTCCGTCATGTAATGTTAGTTTGTCATGACTGAAATCTAAATATGTGAATACATAATTGTTTCAGTTCATTCTTTTAAATTTTCACGAAAGCAGCTTAAATAATTTAGATAATGAGACGACCACCTGAGAGTGTTATTAAAACAACTCTGTAGTTCCACAAACTAGTGGTCCATTTTGTAATAATTAAAATCATTATTAATATCATTGTAATATCCTTCACACAATACCTTCAAAAACTTGTGTTTCATATTATCATATTCCCTACATTACAAGTTTTTAGTGTGACATTGACCTTCGACGTAGCTCTCAGATTTTGATGCATGACACGACCCTGCCTGATGGGCGATATGTGTGCGAAAATTTTAAAACATAGGTCGTGGCACATCACAGTTAGGGCCTACGGCCCAGGCGCAAAGTGGAGGGAAAAATGGACGAATCCGAGCAAACTTATTTTCTACATAGTTCTAACAGAATACATTTTTATCTGAAATGAACAGAAAAAAAACCCCAAAAAACCTAGCAAATATGGTTAGATTTCCCTTTGTTGACTTGGATAGCCTGTCAAGTTTATGACTTATAGTCCAAGAGATAACCCACTTTTATTTACTTTTTTGAGCACGTGAAAACAATTTATATCATTACTTTCCTCAATATATGTACTTTTCGGAAACAATAATTTTTTTGCCCATACTCGGGGCAACGCCCTAAAACTCAAGATGGCGGCCAAGATGGCGGACATTTTTTATGAAAATTACCCTTTTAAGTAATTCAAGGCATTAACAGTAATCAAATCCTTGATATGCTTTTATACTTTTGCGTTTTGTATTAAAAGAAACTCAATTTCACTTTTGTGCTTGAAAAATACATATCTTTTGTACATTTTTGGTAGTTTCTACTGAAAAACAGTGAAAAAAGGGCCATTTTTTCACTGGTTTTAGCATTTCTTAAGGTTTCAACTCTTGTAGAATTTTTGTGTTTTTGTAAATTTATCATTTTTTGTAACTAATATGTCTGACCATTTAGTAAGAAACATAATATGAACAGGTTGGGCTAGTAAATCTCTCAGATTTGAAGCAACACACATTAAATTCAAACCCCACCCACCAATGAAACTACATGAAACTGTTTAGCACGCTGACGGAAACAGATACTAAGCTAAAAATGTTTTTTCTTTTAATATATATTTAATTCAATTCACTTCTGTTTTTCAGATACAAATATATTCAGTTTAGTTCATGATTTAACATGACATTCATGAAATGGTTGCCATGGCAACAAGTATATATAGTCACAATTGTGATAAAATAGCAAAATGGTGTCAAATTTCACTGTCCAGACCTGTGAATTGTAAATTTCTAAATTTTTGTAACCAAATTGTATGATTATCTAGTAAGAAACATAATACTAGAAAGTTGGGCCTGTAATTCTTTCAGATTTGAAAGAACACACATTTAATTCGAACCCCACCCACCAATGAAACTACATGAACATTCTTAGCATTCTTAGTAAATTCTCTTTTTCTGTAACCAATTAGTATGACCATCTAGTTAGAAACGTAATATGAGCAAGTTGGGCCAGTAAGTCTTTAAGATTAGAAACAACACGCATTTTAGTCTTAACCCACTAAAACCAATGAAACTATATGCAAATTCTTAGCATGCGGACACTACCAGATATAGAGCTAAACATGTTTTCTTTTAATATGTTTTATTACAATTCACTTCTGTATTTATGATAAGAATTATGTCAGCATATATAATGCTTTAACATGACATTCATGAAATGGTTGCCATGGCAACAATACATACAAAGTAGAAATACATACAAATCTAGATTAAATAGCAAAATGGTGTCAAATTTCTACTGATATTTATGCATTTAAACCAAAATTTATTCTGCAAAGTAAATTCTAGAAAATACTTATAAGGATTAACTCAGGCTCAGGCAGTATTCTTGAAAGAAACAAAAATATACAGGTGTTTTTATGAAGACATCAACATTACCCTTAAACTGTGTAATGCGTCAGAATATGGCTGCGTTTTTGGTACGTGGCATTCCCTGTTTGATATTATTTTTGTTTCAAATAAAATCAAAGCACTGAAAGAACTGGTAGAGTGATATCCTCAAACAACAGAAGAGATAATGCTCAAAAAGCTACGCTCTATCTTTTCATAGCGCAGTAGTATAATTTGTAAAAGTATAGCACACAAGTCTCTAGACTTTTCTTCTACAAAAGATATAGAAGATACAGAGTGGACAAAAATAAAACCAATGACCCATAAGTGTGAACGTGACATTGGTCAAGCAGGTTTTGGACATTTGTTCTACACGCCGTATTGATGAGCTGAACATTTGACCAAACATTCATGAAAACCCTTTTAGGGGTTCAGGAGAAATTGAGCAGTCATCTGTATATACCTGGCACTTGCAATTAACAGAAACCATATTACACAACGCAGTCCTTTGATCAATAAAATGTTTAATAGAGAAACTGGCTTAACAGTGTGCATGATAATGTGATCGGGAGACATGATTTTCTAAAAGTAGATACAAATGTTATAGGAATTAATAGGATATTCTCCTTTTTAAAGGTGTTTCTGATAAACGCTATATAATTGAGTCTGTACATATTATGTTGCAATGGTCCTTACCACAGCAGAAATAGCAAAAAACAACAGTTGTTCCTAATAAGTGGCAAATGTCCCCCCGCCCCCTCCCCCCAAAGAGGTATCCCACAGGCTGTGACATTGACCTTCAAGTTTTAAACCCGGTACTTGCGTATAACACTTTATATTCCATGTGCTGAGCTCATTTTCCAAATTCATTTTAAAATCCTTCAATGCAAAACAAAGTTACAATCTGGACATAAACATACATGTGCATATAAACAGGATCCTAACTCCTCTAAACTTTTAAGCGTTACCTTGGCCTTCAAGTTTAAGACGTGAGAAGTGTGTATTATATGTCATCTCCATTGTTAAAAAAATGTGTAATTTGATTTAAAATCTTTCCATGCATGACAGAGGTACCATTTATGCAGTATTCCATGACCTTTTAACTCTTGACCTAGACCTTTAAAGTAGGATCGTGCGTCTTGTACTCGACACATAGTCTTGATGTTCTGAGCATTTGTACTATTATATTTTAAAAGCCTTTCATGCATGACAGAGTAACAGCCTGATCTCGAAAGCATGGAATGACGGACACACCGAAGGACGGACGATTCCATTTTACTATGCAAACCTTTTGGGCATAAAAAAAGGATAAGTGTAGCTAAAAATAAAATCCACATTTCTCAATTTTTATTAAATACTTTTGCCACTTAAAAGATATATTGACAGAGGCACTCATGAATGTATCTGCTTTGCCAGGGTGAGCTTTTAGGATGTATGATTGTCCGTCATCTGTCAACATGAATTCAGATTACAATGACAAAAAATAGAAAAAAACTTTAAAGATTTTTTTCTCTAGGCCACAAGGAGCTTCGATATTTAGCATGTAGCATTGTCTAATAAAGCTCTACCAAGATTATTAAAATCATGATCAACGGGTTGAAATTGACCCTGCCCTGACCTCTACCACGACTATTTAAATTATGACCCCGGATCAAAATTGACCCCGCTCGGGGGTTACTTTGTTTTACAAAGACTTACAAATGTATATAGGAAAAACCTTTAAACAAGAGAGACAAGATGGCCCTATATCGCTCATCTTGGTACAAGTCAACTTGCCTGGTGGAAGATCACTAGACAATGTTATATACCAAACAAGTGACCCCTGGCAAGGTCAATTTTGACCCCAGGGGCATAATTTGAACAAACTTTGAAGAGGTCTACTAGGCAATGCTACATGCCAAATTATCTAAACTCTATAGGCCTTGTGGCTTCAGAGAAGAAGATTTTTAAAGTGTTTCCTATAAAAGCCTATGTAAAACTAAGTGACCCCGTGCGGGATCAATTTTTATCCGAGGGTCATAATTTGAACATCTTGGTACAGGTCTACTAGCCAATGCTACATGCCAAATATCTAAGCTCTAGGCTGTGTGGTTTCAGAGAAGAAGATTTTTAAAGTTTTTCCTATTTGTTGCCATCATAAGCAACCAGAGATCTGCATGGAATGGAATTCTTTGAACAATTTCGGTAGAGCTTCATGCACGGAACATTCCTGCATAGGACCTGGTACTTAGATATTTAGCATCTTACATTTCCTATCAGAACTCGTTGAAGTTTGTTCAAAGTATGCCCCTGGGGTTAATATTGGCCCCGCCCAGAGGGTCACTTGTTTTACAAAGACGTATATAGGAAAACTTATTTGGTATGTAACATTGTCTGGTGGTCTTCAACCTACTTTGTTAAAATCATGCGTCTAGGGTCAAAATTGACCACAACCACCAGTCAAGTGGACATGTACGCAGGTGAGCGATATAGGGCCATTATGGCCCACTTGTTAATTCACCTGGCACAAAGTGCCGGAGTGAGCTATTAGGATCGCTTACCGTCCGGCGTACGTCGTATGTCTTACGTCTTACGCCCGTTAATATTTTCCTTCAAACAACATCTCTACTGAAACCACTTGGAAAATGATGATGAAACTTGGTTGGGGTGTCCTTGCATGAAACCCTTTCATATTTTTTCAAATAATTCCATTCAATGCAGAACCCTGTTTGCTATTGCAACGGTAAGGATTTTTTAAAATCTCCTTCATAAGAACAGGAAGGCTTAGAACTTAGATATTTGGCACGTGACAATACCTAGTAGACCTCTACCAGGACTTTTCAAATTATGACTCCTAAGTCAGAATTGACCGGCGGTCAATTGTTTTTACATAGGCTTATATAGGAAAAGCGTAAAGATCTTCTTCTCTGAAACTCTAAGGCCTAGAGCTTAGATATTTAGCAGACCTGTGGCATAACCTAGAGGACCTTTACCAAAATCTTTCAAACTTGTCACTTGTTTCTATATAGGCTTATGATGGAAAAACTTTAATAATCTTCTTCTCTGAAACTAAAAAGCTTTAAGCTTAGATATTTAGCATGTGGCATAACCTAGGATTGTACAATTTATGACCCACAAGTCAAAATTGACCAGCCAGAGGTCTCTTGTTAGCTCACCTGGCAAAAAGTGCCAGTGAATTTCATATTAATGTGTTTGGCGGTATACGCCGTTAGACCGGGTAATCATTCATTTCATCCGGGGCATCGTTGGCAAAATAGAACGAAATGTTTTTAAGACTAAGTAGTCTAGAATTAACAAGATCCGAGAAAACTATTGATTGAAAAGATAGAACTTTAAGTTTTTCATTTTTCTGTTTTTATTTATTTGCTGGGACTTAAGTGATGAGCAAAATGTGTCATGCCGCATAGCCGCAAAATCGGTCACAAACAAGTCTCGGAAAAAGTCTTTAAGCTAACTAATAACATAGTCCGATGTCGTTGACGCTAGTATTCCTATTTCTCATTATATATCGACAACTGACGCAATATAAAGACAAATTTAGTCATGGAAGCCAGAACTAATAATATGAGTACATGGTACTCATAACATTTACTTACGGTGCTAACCCAAAGTAAAATAGCATGAATACTCGTCGTCTGTACTATACTGCCATATGGTGGTTGTAAAACTAAGGGAGGTAACTTTACACTACTTAACTAAGTGACACTACTTAAACATATCATGTTCTTTAAATCACAACAAAGTTGAAAGAAATGCTTGACAGATTAACAAATTGTTATAGATTTGACACACCAGTAAACAGCATACATTTGTTCATTGAGAAGTTATTTACATGTCTACAGAACAGCAAACTGTTATAGTCATAAATTGGTTCTAAGAAAGTATTTTCTTAATTTGCATGCAGTGGTACGTCGTTGTTATAAACTGTAAAACTGTGTAAACTATTAAGATTATTATAACTTTGCCAGTGCAGTTTACAGGACTAAGTGAAATTTGACTCTATTTTTGCTATTTTATCACAATTTTTACTATATATATACTTGTTGCCATGGCAACCATTTATTAAATAAACTGAAAATATTTGCTACTGAAAAACAGCTGTGAGTTGAATGTAAATGTTTTAAAAGAAAACATTTTTAGTTCAGTATCTGTAACCGCCAGCGTGCTAAGAAATTGCATGTAGTTTCATTGGTGGATGGGGTTCGAATTAAATGTGTGTTCTTTCAAATCTGAGAGACTTACTGGCCCAACTTGCTCATTTTATGTTTCTTACTAGATGATCATACATATTGGTTACAAAAAATGAGAAATTTACAATTCACAGGTCTTGACAGTGAAATTTGACTCCATTTTGCTATTTGATCACAGTTTTGACTACATATACTTGTTGCCATGGCAACCATTTCATGAATGTCACGTTAAATCATTGAATAAACTGAAAAATTTTGTATCTGAAAATCAGAAGTGAATTGAATTAAATATATATTAAAAAAAAACATTTTTTCGCTCAGTATCTGTTACCGTCAGCGTGCTAAGAAATTTCATGTAGTTTCATTGGTGGGTGGGGTTCGAATTAAATGTGTGTTGTTTCAAATCTGAGAGACTTACTGGCCCAACCTGCTCATTTTATGTTTCTTATTAAATGGTCAGACATATAAGTTACAAAAATGAGAAATTTACCAAGACACAAATATTCTACAAGAGTTGAAACCTTAAGAAATGCAAAAACCAGTGAAAAATGGCCTTTTTTCACTGTTTTTCAGTAAAAACTACCAAAAATGTACAAAAGATATGTATTTTTCAAACACAAAAGTGAACTTGAGTTTCTTTTAATACAAAACGCAAAAGTATAGAAACATATCAAGGTTTTGATTTCTGTTATTGCCTTGAATTACTTAAAAGGGTAATTTTCAATAAAAATGTCCGCCATCTTGAATTTTAGGGCGTTGCCCCGGGTATGGGTAAAAAAAATATTGTTTCCGAAAAGTACATATATTGAGGAAAGTAATGATATAAATTGTTTTCACGTGCTCAAAAAAGTAAATAAAAATGGGTTATCTCTTGGATTATTAATTCAGTTAAAGTGAAACTGCTATAAAGAATCAGTCCGCCTCCCTAGTCGATTGGATATAGCCGACTTGAAATCATAATCATAGGTTAGGGTCATGGGTTCGAACCCAGCTACCGACTATGTCTCTTAGTGAAAACAGGGATCTGCTACATATGAACAATGGCTTGGTAATCTACCTGGCTGTACCAAATACGATTGAAACGGGCGTTAACCTCCAATAACAACAACACTATACAGATTGATATTTTTTGTTAAAACTTTCTTAATACTCCATTTTCTAAGACGAACGTTTTTTTTTTCTCTCTGATGGTCACTTTAAGCGATAATTTCACTTCTTGAAATAGTGCTAACGTTCGAAACCACTTGAGTGAATACATGTACACGGAAGGTGACAACAAACTCGCAACTCAGTCACACCGACTTAGAAATAAAAGGAAAAAATACATGTATTGGTCATTACATATGCTTACGAAATTAAACAATGTTGAGGCATTCAATATTTTATAAGAACTGTATAATTCCTAACAAGTTCATTTACACGAATCAAGAACCAATGAACTTTTCTATGATGGTTTCAAGTGTTCATGGTTCCATGTTTAACGTCTCAGCTCGTTAATACAACAACTGGAATTTAATCACATTTGCACACACTATAAAAAGTAAGTGGTTAAGGAAGATGTATCTGAAACTGGACACTGAATGACACTTTTCACGGACCCACATGTACCTGTTTTCTTTATTACAATGAAGCAGTGTTATAAAGCTTCTATGGTTGAAATGGAATTTGCATTACCTCCACGATGGAAGCGGGTACGTTGAATTATTAAATAAAGTAACTCTGTAGTTCGATTAAGCCCATTTTAAATGTGTAACTCAGATATTATTTAAAACAATTGTGTCTAGATTTCATTCGCTATTGTAAATAGTCGATGCTAGAATTAAAAAAGAGAGCATACAATCTCTTCAACTTTCTGATGTCGCACTTGCACGAGTCAATATCCATAGATATATACAAATGATTATAGAGGTTGAAAATAACTTCTGTCATGTTCACGCGGTTCAGATCGAAATATCCGTCACCGAGGATACTGTTTTGGTGGGAACGAGGCTCTGTCGAGTTCCCGTTAAACAGTTACCCGAGGTGACGGATATTTCCTTCTTAGCCAACTGTATCATGATAGAAACGTTTTCTTGCATGGCGTTTTGCACTCTAAAGTATATGTATTAATGCAAACTTATCAAACTGATGCATCATCATATAAACAAACTATATTCAGACGTTTTGTTTGGGAGAGAGACGTCATCATGTTTATAACGTTACGACACAAGTAATTCATGAGAATCGTCGGGCATAATATGGGTGCCAGACCAATTTTTCCGGCATGAATATATTTAACCGGAAATGCCGATATGATATGTAAGAAATCTTATTCCGACATCAATAACGACGTATTTTGGTGAAATACACAGATATCTACGATCATTCAAACTTAAAATACGTGACTGCCGACATTTCCCCGTCTCAAAGCACGTGTGCACGTGTGTACCGTTACATTTCTTACAAATGACTCCTATTTCTGTCATTTCGGGCGTAATTGAAACATCTTTGACAAATTTCATAATAACTATATTTTCATATTTTCATATACAACGGGTGCATAAAATTCTGTTTAGAACGAAGAAACTTACAATAATATCCGACACGTGTGTACCTTTCCGAACTTTTAAGTAACTGCAATAAGTTATTTTTATTGTTGGTAAAAACTATAAGGGTTTGCAAAAATGTCGGCTGGTACGTTTCACTTTGTTTTTTAAAATCTGTCACGTTAAAGCTGTAATACTTTGAATCGAGTATTTTGGTCGGGTGTACGTTTCCGAAATGTAGCGTGGTATAAACATCGCGTAATAATACATTGTAAGTCGTTTTATTGGTATGATGATTTTGATATCATGTGTAACAGAACAGGTTAAAACAGTATTCTCTGTAGTGCATTTAAACAAATGTGTTACTTGTACTTTTTGTAGAACTTATTATCAATAGCATTTCAATATAAGTACTAGTTATTACTTACATTTAAATTCATATCGAGTCTATGGCCACTAAAATGGTATAGTTATAAAATACTTATTCACTTGCTACCGTGTGACCAAATATTGCAAATTTGGTTGCCTGTTTGACAGTAACAATTCATGGAACTAATATTTTTTCATGACAGAAAAACTTGACATGTAGAACACAAAAAGTCCTGAAAGTTTACTTATTTGATTCGTTTGAATTATACTATAAATGCCGTAATACAGGAAATTCAATCCGAAAGAACTAAATATGAATGTTTAAATGATAACAAACCGTTTTCTCTTCCAGGCAGCAAAATAAATGTTAATCCCTCATATCTTTTTTCCACATCCCTAAGCCAGGAATCGTCATTTAGCTGTTTTCCATCATACACTAACGAACATTTTTCTGCCTGGGCGTGTAGCCTTTCTGCTATGTCCTCTTTTAACTCTTTCACCGTACAAGTGTCAAATTGAGGGAAGGTGCAACTGTTCCCGTATACATCCTTTGCATTGATAGTGACTGTGAAATAATATACAACACATGTATAAATGTCAGTAAATTAACATTATGATCAATAGATAATGTACACACAAGCACTTTTTTGCTTTCATCATTTCAAGCCTGGGTGTAAGCGGTGGACAAAGTAAGTTTTAAAAGATACCTCTATTAGTTTCCTATATACTTTTATACGTAACACAAACTGCAACGACACAGTTTTCTTTTTAAAGTTTCGTTCTAAGAAACGAAGGAAGACATTCCGGACCGTGATTACTCAATATTGTGTTGGTCTTCTTAAACCTTATGATAATAGTAATTTAGTCTAAGCAGCATAGAAAATATTAAGCTTGTTATCCACGTCAAAGGTAGAGGGATATTGTTTTCGCTTTGTTCGTCTGTCCGTCATATCGTCAAGCACAACGGGGAGATTCACGCAAAACTTAAATATATGTGTATTTTTAAATATCCAATATTAAAGCCAACTTAAAACTGTATTTATCGGTTGTCAAATTTGATTGTAATTGGCTCAAATAACCTTTTGCTCAATCTGTCTATTATCAACTCCAGAATTTTGTTACAATTTGCACAAGTAATAATCTTTGTAGCCGCAAACAATTGAACATCTTTTTCTGTATCATGGCTACTGCATATTTGTATAGGAAAACACTTTACTGTATTACTGATAATTTGAACTTTGTGTGGAGGCGGAGCTTAGACTGCGCTCTTTCTGCAATAGAGAACATGATCTTTCTGAAAAGAAAACACTTTTTTATTGCCTAGATACAACTGCTTTTTGGTTTACAAAAATAATTTGGAACAGTCTCAATCGGCCGGTAAAAAAATACACTTGATCCGGTACATGATTTGTACAGAACACCGTAAAAAGCAAATAAGTAGAATCTACATGTATTGATTTTCTTTCTATACATTATCATGTAAATATCAGCTACAGTAAAGGAGTTTGAGGTCGCTACCAAACAAAGTGATCCAACCCATTTTGTTATGCCACACGATATTGTAGAAATCATAGAAACAACCTTTCTGACAAATTTCAAGGATATTTGGGCTGAAAATGTTACCTCTAGAGTATTAACAAGGTTTTTCCATATTGTGGCTCTGTGACCTAGTTTTTGACCCCAGATGACCCATATTGAAACTTGAGCTAGAAATCATCGAAACAACCTTTCTGACATATTTCCAGGATATTTGGGCTGAAAATGTAACCTCTAGAGTGTTAACAAGGTTTTTCCACATTTGGGCTCTGTGACCTAGTTTTTGACCCCAGATGACCCATATTTGAACTTGAGCTAGAAATCATCAAAACAACCTTTCTGACAAATTTCAAGGATATCTGGGCTGAAAGTGTATCCTCTAGAGTGTTAACAAGGTTTTTCCATATTCAGGCTGTGTGACCTAGTTTTTGACCCCAGATGACCCATATTCGAACTTGGGCTAGAAATCATCGAAACAACCTTTCTGACATATTTCCAGGATATTTGGGCTGAAAATGTTACCTCTAGAGTGTTAACAAGGTTTTTCCATATTTGAGCTGTGTGACCTAGTTTTTGACCCCAGGTGACCCATATTAAAACTTGAGCTAGAAATCAACCAAACAACTTTTCTGACAAATTTCCAGGATATTTGGACTGAAACAGTAGCCCCAAAGTCTTAACAAGATTTTTCTATTTTTGGGTCATGTGACCTAGTTTTTCATCCGAGATAACCCATATTCAAACTCGTCCGAGTAATTACTGGGACACACATCCTGACCAAGTTCCGTGACAATTGAGGCAAAAATGTGACCACTAGAGTGTTAACGAACTAAATGTGGACGGACGACGGACATTCATTGATCCTAATAGCTCACCCTGAGCCAGCTCAGGTGAGCTAACAAGATTTGAAACAACTGAAAACTCCAATCGCATATTTAAGGCATTCGTGTAAATAAGGAATAACTAACCGGTTTTTCCGATGCAAAACAATATTCTGAATAAAATCCCACTCCAAATTGCATCGAATACGGTTGAATTAAGAGAATTTCGATGAAAAACACTTCTGTCACATGCGCACAAATCAGATATAGTATATACATGAAGTTATAAAAATAGGTTCCCCGCATCGCAGTATATGAAATGGCGTGCGCGGGGTACCATTACGTTAACAGCGGGGATTTTGTCTTGTGCGAATGCTATATATAGCGTTAAATTTTAAAACTTATAAATAAAACGACTGGTTACATTTTTATTGCCTAAAGTTTTCGAATCGTTACTATTTTTATAAATAGTATAGGTGAGATGTGATAGAGGAAATCGATTTGTTTCAAATCTTGTATTGATATACATTGTCACCATAAACATGTGATCAGTAGGTAAGTAGAATAAGGACTTGCATTTGCAATTGGTTAGCTAACACGCAGTTGTAGGATGTATATAAGGTACCGCAGTGAGCAGGGGCGAGGGTCAGGCCTAAGGGGATGAGGTCCAGACCCCAAGCATCTGTGTTACTTTACGTTGAGGTCGTGACTTTGTCCAATGCTCTAGAGGTATTGTCAAGAATTAAATAATTGGACCATCCGAGTTGTTCACACCAGGTACTATTAAATGTGATCTTCAAAAACAATCTTGTTTGATGAAATATTAACAGAGGCATTACAATATGAATGAAAAATATCTTTTGTATGCAATAACATTGAAAGAGTTTGTAGAGAATAGCAAACATTTTGTCCATTAACACTTTTACATCAGATATTAAGTATCATGGATTGTAGATCATGATTAAAGGTGAATTATTTTTACACTAAAGGATTGTTTTGCATTTGATTGATCAGAGTAGTATTTTCACATAACTCAACTTCCAAACCGTGTAAAGATATTTGCATAATAGTGATATCAAAAAGATGCAGTAGTATATTTTAACCTACATTTAACATTTGTTTTCTGCAAAACTGTGAACGTAGCTCGTCCTGCTTGGTCACATTATACTTTTTTGTGATTTTCCAGTGTAAATAAACTTACTAGCATACTGTTAGTATCTATACAAGAGAGTCATGATGGCCTTTTATCGCTCACCTTCACCTAAGGAAGTCACTTGTTCCTAAAGGATGTCAGTTGTTGCTATGGAATTCATTGGTTTCTCGGGCAGTCAATGGGTGCAAGCGCAATAATAAGTGCTAGGAAGGTTGCTGGTTGCTATAGGAACCAAAGGAACATTCTTGTGAAAGCTTTAATTTGGTCAAAGTGATCAGGTGAGTTAACTGGGGTGAGCTAAAGTTATGGTTCTTAGTCTAAATTTCCTCTAAATGAGCTCTATTGGTGTATTTTCAGTATAAAGGGTTATTCAAGATTCCTATGTAAATTCAAGTGACCCCATGCGGGGTCAACTTTTACCGGAGGTCATGATTTGAACAACTTTGGTTCCCATAACAGTTATACATGCCAAATATCTAAGCTCTGTGCCGTTTGGTTTTGGCGAAGAAGAGTTTAGTTTCAAAGTTGTTCATGTTATGCATGGAATTCATTTCTTTGAACAATTTGAGCAAAAACGTCAAATGTCCATTTCTGTGAAATTCGATTTAATTTGACAATTGCTTTAGGCGGAGAAGTTGTTTGTGACCTGCGGGACAAGGGATACAGCAGACCAGAACACTTCTTCGTGCCCTGGTGAGCTAATAAATTATGTAACATTAAGATGCTATATGTAACATATTACAGCAATAAGTGTATGTAGCAATAATAAAACTGCTGTACCTGGGTTATAAATTATCAAACCGAAACAGACTTATTATATACACATTTTCCTCTTAGTACTGAAGCTTCACTTGAACTTTTCTTGAAGTCTGTGTTTTCCGGTAATTGGTGGAAACATGAAGATAAGTATGTTATAAGATGCACGTAGCAGTAATCCAATGACCATGACTGCACATCGGAGGTTGTTGACATTATGCGTATCTCCGCATGATATTTAGTCTTGGAATGAAGTTCTATCGAAATTTATTTGGTAGTTGCTGAAATGGGCGCGGAAATGAAGGTGCTGAATATGCTATACAGGTTTATATACTGTTTTAGCAATAAGGCGCCATATGTATAATAATATATAGCATAAACATGCTTGCACATGATCCCAATATGTTTTAACCGGTCGAATGATTGCTGACAGTAATAACAATCGAAGGGACATAACTATGTTACATGAATCAGAAAACGATTATAGCGATCACATATTCCCAAAGTACTGAAGTTTCACATAAAAGTCAAATTATCTCGGGCAATGGTTGCGGAGATACGGAGCCGACAGGATAAACAGAAAACACATACCAGCAAAACCCTTGTTTTTAAGAAATCACCTTTATTTCATTATTCCTGGTAAACAGTCATTCCGGAAAAAAAGTTATTCCTGATATATATATTCTCATATGGAGAAAATGAATTTTGTGTTTAAATTATATAGAAAGAAAAACTCCAAAGAGGCATATTTGTAGCACGAATACTTTATAAACACAATCCTGACTAAATGCTTAAAACACGATAGTGCAGTTTTTCGTTTCATGATAGAAAAAGTTTCGATATAGCCACATCTTACATCATATGTGAACGATAAGTACACTCAGTATGTACATAACATCAACGAAACTTGAAAGTAAATGTATAAAATGACAAAACAGTTTTGAAACTACTGTATGCAAAAACATGTTACCTGAATTTATAATGAATTAAACATGCTTTTTTAAAAGAGAAGTGCGGGCTATTAAACTTAATAGCGCCTATCCTACCTCAGTCTTCCCAAGCTGACATATTTCGAATTTGCCTAACATCAGTATTTCAATACCTTAATTCTCATATAGATTTTAATCTGTATAATATAAAAAGCGAATGAAATTGGAGAAAGCATTTATTATAACAAATAAAAATAAAGTAAATTCCTCGCAAACAGATGAAAGTCCTGCAGAAATCCAAGGAAAGCAATCTACTTATATTGACGGCCTTACATTTAAATCTCTTTGTTCAACTACTAAGCTACTGTAGTGCAAATGTCAAGAACATAATCATGTTATTACTTTAAACTTTCTATACATTATCAAACGAGTGCTAAAGTAATGGGCAAACCGTCATATAGTTTGGTGTATTTTCAGTTCTCATTTCTGCTTACAATTGTTTTATAATTATATATGTAAGCGTATCAAACGTCATGTCGCATAAATAGTCATCAGACATGTATGAAGGGCATAGTTTTTTTTCATAAAGGTAGATTTTAATAACAGTTTTCCATATAATTATAATTCTTATTATCATTGTTATCATCATCATCATCATCATCATCATCATCATCATCATCATCATCATCATCATCATTATCGTCATCATCATTATCATCATCATTATCGTAAAAAAAATAAAGATGCTATATTCTTGGCGATTTTAAAACTTTCGTACAAACACTTGATTCTATACAAGCAGACATCCCTCTTTGTAAAAATACCATCAGACATTGGGGAGGAAACCAAGTAGGGTAAATCATTTTTTTGAGGCGTTTGGCTCTTTGGGTCCCAAACTATAGGACCTATAATGTTTTAGAGTAAGTTTTAGTGCGAGTACGTATTGCACAAATAAGGTAATTAATAAAACGTGTATATAGAATCAAAGAAAATATTCCTCATTCACTTCACAGGTAGAAACGTTTTTAGGAATGAAAAAGCGAAACAACTATACTGCAAACAATTATGTAAGAAATGTTTTTGACATAGCATTTATCGTGTGTCATAGACTATTCCTATTTGTCCATTGGTTTCTGTTTATATATAAATATGCACATGCCTTCATTCAGTTCAGATTTTGTTCATGAAAATCATAATCTGATCGAAAGTAGTAGTGAGATTTTGACATGTGTCGAATTTGTTGAACTGGAGCGGCATACGCAGGTTCTCGCCATTTTGCGTAGCGCTTGGTTGGCGAATTAATTTTCACACTGATACATCCGATTTAAATGGTGTGTATTTTTATGAAATAAAGGAAGTTTAAGAGTATTTAACATATAGAACCGTGTATTCATTTACAGAGGAATGTCTATTACATAATCAAAATCAAAACGTAAGCTCGCCAATATTTCTCTCAATAAACCTTGGCTAACACGTTCGTTTCCGGACGCACCCATATCGAACGCCCATTTGCACCTGCGGTACCGGATTAGCTGGTTCCCCTTACGCGATGTTATGTCATTTTTAGGAGAAATGCTCTTATGTTTGTGCAATACTTACTTCTGTAACGACGTCGAGAATTCTGAAAAAGTAAAAAAAAAAACATGATTCGCAATAGGTATTTCACTGAGACTGATTACACAACAAAATATCTAAAAACGTATTTCGCTATAAACTGTACTAAATATTGTTGATAAATAGTTACCAGATAAATACTAGGACACCGTTGTGCTTGAATTGACGTTTTCTCTGTCATAAGCAAAGTTAACAGAGATTTTGTTTTTTTGATCATGTATGATTTAATTCACCATGTAGTTGCTATGTTCAATTAATGCGTTTCGGTTTGCTCGTAATGGTATGTAGAATAAATTCGAAAATAAAGTAATGGGTAAGAACATTGCTATAAAGCAATTGTTCCCGTTCAAAGAAGGAATACATGGCGTGTCAAAGTAATAGAACAATAGAACACTTTTACAGTTACGTTACATACACTTGTTTCATCGAGATCATTCATTGATATCTTAACTGTTTCAACCAGAACTAGAATTGATAGATTTACAACGTCCATAAAAGAAGTTCAAAAATAGTTCCGGTCGCCTAGCTTGATATGCTTGGTAGGTATATCACGCTTAAATCCTTTGACTATATAGGAAAAAAAAATCAATAGTGTTAGAATTCTTATTAAAACTAATTAACATGGTACGGCCATGATCAGGCAAACTGAGATATGTTTCCTTTGCAAAAACACGTAATGTCATGTGTTCCTTTACCTGGGTATTAGAAATGAAAAGTGCTTGAGAACTTGATCGTCTAAGAAACAGTAACGTCTTACGCTATATAAAGTAAGTTGTCCATTTCGTTATTTTAACCTTTCTTTCTATGTTTTGACAACATCCTTATATAGATAATGTTCTTTAAAATCAAAAAGGCGTTATTTGAGTAGATTGATATCATCAGAACATCAAAACAAATAATTAAAACATCGGAAAACCGAAATAATTAAAGAGGGCGAAATATAGTAGAACTCACTAAGCAAGTGCATGTACCAGGGAATGCTACTTATTGTATAGTTGTATTGCTTCCATCAAAATGAAATGTCAAAAGCGGGTAGTCGTCGATTTGTAGGATGAAATAAAATGCTTAGTCTAATGGATCAAAATACAGTATTGAATCGGCACTCTCGGCTAAATGTCATACGTCTCACCATAGACAAGGCGCCGCATGACGTTAAATGAGCGTTCGCGTAGAAAATAACGCTTTGCATTTATTCATCTTTTGTAATATCTTGTCATGTCAGAATCGAAATAACATCCTTTTCAGCGTTGTTAGCGTCAAATAAACAATAATTGTGGTACTGATGAGCAGTTATAAACCACTCAGGCCTTTGGCCTTCGTGGCTAATTACTGCGTATCAATACTCCAAATCATTGTTTATTAAACGACTAACACCGCTGGAATGGATGTTATTTCATAAATAAACAATGATTTGGAGTATTGATGCGCAGTAATTAGCCACGAAGGCCGGAGGCCTGAGTTGTTAATAACTGCGCATTAGTGCGCATATTACGCCATGTTTACAGCATATCGGTTCCCGCGTTGTTTATGGTTGAATATCACATAATTTTTCTACTCTTTGTATGTAGAGGCAAAATGAGTCATGTTAGAATTTCACCGTTTATTGCAGTGTATACGAGTAGCATGCTTATAGTTATTTTTCCGTAATTATTTGGTCTTTTATATGTAAGCACAACGAGATTGATGCAGAATTTCTAGTTATGAAGTGCAAAAAAGTATATAAAACGGTGACGTCTTTATGTTATATTATGTTGTCTTTATTATTTGGTCCTTTCTTTATAAAACAAAGAACCGCCATTTTATTGATCTAGTTTTATGTATACAAAGTGCAATTACAGTGTTTAAAACGGTAAGTAAACGTGTTTCCACTATATAAAGTCAGTTGCTCATCTTAAATATATTAATTTAAGGAGATGCCGTCTATGTATAATGGTACTTATCATTTCTGTAAATAATGATTAAGTTCTATCCAGAGGTCTTGGAGATTAAGCGTCATGAATATTTTACTATTACGAGATTCGTGAACCGAAAGTAGACAATGCAAAACTAGGCATTGTACATATCACTTCTGTGAATAATCATTTAAGTATTAAGACCATATTGACAAGTAGTTCTTATTTTACAAAGAAAAATGTCTTACCGGCGGAAATGACTTTTGTTTTTACCAAAAGTATTCACAATTTTCAATGATATGGCAAAAAATAAAAAAAGGTTTTTCGATGATGCGACTTGAATACAAAGAAATGAATCTGTCAACATTGTTTTAGAACATGGTTCAATAATAATCATATCAGCATAATTACTTTACAATATCAGTAAATTCAAAAAGATACTGGTACTTTAAATTCTGGCCGTTTTTTTAGATAATGCGTATATAATATTTTACTATTTCGAGCCTCTGTGACATTGTCCATTCACCTAATGAACAGAAACATGGACAATGCACTTTTTGTTTGTAATTGTGTTTATTGGGTCCACCATCCTCTAAAGAGGCTACAGACAATGCACAACTAAGCACTGTACTTATCATTTCTGTGAAGGATCATTTTGCTATATCGAGCCCCCTGTGACCTTGACCTTTGACCTAGTGAATCAAAACATAGACAATGCACTACTAGGCATGGTACTTATCACTTTTTATATTATTAAATTCTTGAAGATTTAGCGTCAACATGATTGTACTATTTCGAGTCCCTCGTGACCCGAAACATAGATTATGCGCAACTATATTGGGTACTTATCATTTCTGTGAAGTATTGTTACATTCTTACAACAAAAGTGTACTAGTATACAGTACAATGAAAACAAACATTTCTGTTAGATAATGCAAAAGTAACGGGAATTAATATACAAACTCAATGTAAGCGGTTTAAGAGAAATACGGCAGTGCAACAATAAGTTGTATTGACAAATAATTATTCATAACATTTTCTGTAAATAAATGTGCCCTAAATCAGAAAACATAATGTAGCAGAAAACGTTTTATAGTTAAAGATATTTTACTGTAAGTAAAAGCATAAAAACGGTATTACTATTCATACAACTTTAAACAAGAGGTCACAAAACAGCGTTGTGATTAATTTTATTTCTCAGTACAGAAATTTCTTACAAGGAATTTGAAGATTTAGCGTCCACAAAATTTTTCATTACAGACGGATAGAAGGACGGCCTGACGGACAAGCTGAATCCAGCATACCCACTTTGTGTTCGGGGGATATATAAATTATGTTAGTTAAGAATTAATTTATAACCATGATGGGACATGCCAAAAGTCTGTCCATCAGCTTAAAGCTCTTCATGACTGTTTAACTCCAATCACCGACTGTTGACAACAATTGTCTATTTATTATTTACAGCAAAAATCAAAAACAAAGCCCCGGGTCATAACTGAATGAAGTATAATACAGTATAATGATAAGTGCCGGTGTAACATTAAATTTTGACCCCGTTGAAAACTGACCCTGGGTCATTTTTCAACGTTGAGAATTGACCCTGCCAACATTTCAACATTAAATTTTGATCAAAAAGTCGTTGAGACCTGATCAGACGTTACATTTTGATCAACAATTGGGTCATTTTTAACGGTTAGTTAAATTTAAGTTAAACGTCGGAGATCGTTTGTTTGTGGTAGAGAAACACTGGGCAGAATCAGAAACTCACAGGCTTCTTAAAAATTATTTCACAAGGCCGAGCCCGGGCTCGAACTGACAACTTCGCCGAGGTAGGCAAGATCATCTATATGTTGGACAGGGAACTGTTACCGAAAGTTTAACACAATGTTTTCCGACAGACGGGTGGGTGTGGTCGGAGTTCGACATGCACATCGAGACTTCCACACAGTGTGCATCTTTTCCGACCATAACAAGGTATTTTTATCTCATAATTATGGCAATTTTACGAACTTGTATAATCTACTGTTTTAATTCATTTAAAGAATGTACAGCTAGCCATGGCTTTAAGAAATAGTCTCTTATAATTCTGTTTAGAATGACCATATGCTTTTATGGTTTTATATAGTGTGTATAAATTACTACAAATCGACCTGTTCCCGTTAATATCTTTCCCGTTTGATACTTTACCCGCGTTTCAAACTTCAAACAAAAACACCGATAGTTTGATATTGCCGCAATATTAACGTCACAGTTACTCTTGTAGGCGAATAAAAATTAGTTCTGTGTTTTTATTTATGTGTTGGTTTCTAATCATATACAACATTTCTACTTAAACTAAAATATAAAGTCAACATTTAACATTATATATGTAAACGCAGCCTACCGAAGGCACATCATGGAAAGCATGTGCAACTTTCCCGCCAAAATACGTATAAATTAGCTCTTGTTATACGATAACTTAAACAAGTAATATCTTTAAAAAAAAAAGATGGTCGACGTAGGTGACGTAATAAACACATTTTGTGTTTCAGAAGGCTCCCGGGCAGTACTCGCTTATTCCGGTACCGAAACGCTAGCCAATAATCAATGACGCTAGATGTCCGGCCCCGGACAACACCTCGTTGAATACAAAAGTTGATCTTCGTACTGTCCAGAAACCTTGACATAACGTGTTCTGTTTTTTCTTTTTTGCAACATGATTTATTATAAATAACTATAATATAAACAAATATACACATTTTGTGTTTCAGAAGGCTCCCGGGCAGTACACTGCTTATTCCGGTACTGAAACGCTAGCCAATAATTTGCAGATTCTGATTGGTCACATTATAACGAAGTTGGTTAGCAACGCGTCCATACCAACGGAAGTTCAAATCAAAAGTATACGACTTTGTCGAAAAAAATCATGTCGATCTTAACAATGAGCGAGATGGGGTTGTTGTAGATAATGTATATAGCATACATATGTACATAGCATACATTCATATCTTAACATACTGTATAATACAAATAAATGTCTTGCGTTTTCATTGGTCAAGTGTCATTTTGACAAAATAATAATTAAACCATATATATTCTATAAGGCGTATTTCATTATACCCCCCTCAGACGAAGTTTGGGAAATGAGGGAGGGTGTATAGGAGTGAGTTTGTCGGCCTGTTGGTTTTCATGGTTTCTTAATATGGATAACCCGTTTTTTGGTCAATTGGTGGACACTATTTATCCCCGGGAACTCCAGTTAATTAAAACTAACAATTTGGATACTGGTGCTTCATTTTTAGATTTACATCTCTCTATTTATAACAATATTATACATACCAAAATTTATGACAAGAGGAATGATTTTAATTTTAGTATTGTAAATTTCCCCCATTTGGATGGGGATGTACCTCGTGCTACATCTTATGGGGTATACATTTCTCAGTTAATTCGGTTTGCCAGAGCGTGTAGTTATGTTGAGGATTTCAATGAACGTAATCAATATATTACAAATAAACTTCTTCAACAGGGCTACCGTTATTACAAATTGCGTAAATATTTTGCTAAATTTTACTATCGTAATTCTGATTTGGTTTTTGAAATTCAATAGTAATCTAAAGACTCTTCTGCGAGAAGGTATTTCAAAACCCGATTTTTATGGGGATGTGGTTTACAAACTTCGTAAGATTTTGGGTCATGGCAATTTTCCAACTGTATTTGCTAAAATTATAAAACGTCTTGTTAAAAGAGGTTACGACCCAACTGTTTTGAGACACACCGCATGTTTGGTGTTCAACCCGTTTACAGTTGGACGCTATGCTTCCCTCTTTGATTGTGTCTGACGGAAGAGGGGGAGGACTCTGTGATGGGCAGTTTTTAAATCCCACTGGGACGAAACTGTTTTGATTTCTGTCCTCTGGCCTGTTTCGTCGGGCCCTGAAGGGTGTTTCTCTTGGTGCTCTGCCTTCTGCAAAGGCATTGAGTACATACGTTTTTTGGTTCTCAAGGTTTGCTTTTTAAATATTTATACACGAGCATTTTTGTGTTTTACATACCATGCCTTTTGTTTCCATTGCGTGTGTTAGAGATTCACCTAGCAGGGATTACTTTTATTTACACTGTCCTGTGACTTTGGAACATGGTGGGGGTAAGAGTGAGGTTGGGTGCGCACCATAAACCGGTTTAAGCTCCCCAGTGGTGTTTTTGCCACTGACCGTTCCAAGGGGGCCCCACTGTGTTCCTTTTATTGTTCGTTTTGTCCTCGTGTGTTTGCTTTGTATGCTAGTGTGTGTTGGTAGTGTATATGTGTGTGTACATGATTGTGTGTGTGTGTGTCGTGTGTGTGTGCGTGTGTGTGTGTGTTGGTGGTGTGCACTTCTGGGTGCTGTGGGGCTCGTTTTGGGGAGGCTGCGTTTTTGGTACGTGGCATTCCCTGTTTGATATTATTTTTGTTTTTCTGGACAATAACTCATGAAAGGTTTGATAGATTTAAATACATGTAATTTTTGGTACACAAGTGTAACATCATGTTCGACTTTAGCTACAAAAGATAATAGGTAAGGGTACAAACCACATTTTTAGCTGAAGAACTGTCACGTAGTGACAAGGTGAGCTTTTGTGATCACCCTTCGTCCGTCCGTCGTCCGTTCACAATTTCTTGTGAACACGATAGAGACCATAGTTTGCAATCAATTTTAATCAAACTTGCACACAACTTGTGTTGGCATAATATCTCCGTTCCTTTGGAAAAATGGCCAGATCCCTTCATGGGTTCCAGAGTTATGACCCCTTAAAGGGCCAATATTTGCTATTTTGGCTTTTGCAGCCATATAGAGACTTCATTTATGGTTTGAATTGATACAAACTTGCAAAATATCTTCATCAATAATAAATCTTGAATTCCATGATAAAACTGTCAGATCCAATCATAGGTTCCGGAGTTACGGCCCCTGAATGAGCAAATATTTGTTAAGTTTTACCTTGAGAACACGATAGAAGTGACATTTTGTATTTAATTTAAACTATGCTTACACACAACATAAGTCACAATAAGATCTCAGTATTTTTGAAAACAGGCTAGATTCCATCATCGGTTCTGGAGTTACTGCCCCTGAACGGGGAAAAAATTCTACAGACTTTCACAGAATGATTATCTTAATGATTTCTAGGCCTGGATCGAAACTGGGCCATGTCGGGTCAAAAACTAGGTCATCAGGTCAAATCAAAGGAAAAACTTGTTAACAACCTAGAGGCCACATTTATAACAATATCTTCATGAAACTTATCAGAATGTTTACCTTGATCATTCTTAGGCTAAGTGCGAAACTGGGTCATATGGGGTCAAAAACTAGGTCACCCGTTCAAATCAAAGGAAACGCTTGTTAACACTCTTGTTCATTTGATGTGCATGAAACTTGGTCAGCATGTTTGTGTGCATAAAATATCGGATTAATTTTTATCTGGGTCATGTAGGGTCAAAAACTAAGTCCCAGGTCAAATCAAAGAGTAAGCTTGTTTACACTCAATATGCCATCTTTTGGTCCATTCTTAGTGAACGGAGAAGGTTCACTTTTGCACCAAAATGGCCTAAAACAGAAAGTCTCGAAATTGAGTAAAGAACATGTTTTCTTTCATCAAGAAGTATTGTTTTATCAAACTGCACAAAATATTCTACAATATATTTATTAAAGAAAATAAGTAACAGTTGTCGCGAAAAACTTGAAAAAGTAAGGTTTGATCACTAGGAAGACATGTGTGATGTTTCAATTCATTTCATCAAATGGTTACTCAATCAGAATTTTTAAGTCAAACAAGGGCCATAATTTGAGCTAAATTCGAGCAAGAGTTGTGTAACTTTATAATTTTGATAAGGCTGATCACTGGGAAGGCTGTTGTGGTGTTTCTACCCAGTGCATCGGATGGTTATTGAGATATGGCCTTGATAGTAACTTGCACGAAAAACCTCAACCAAGGTGTGACGCAGACGCCAGGGCGATTAGAATAGCTCTCCTTTTCCTTCGCATAGTCGAGCTTATAAAAATGTACGTCTGTATGAGTATAGCATTGAAGTTAAACTGTTTTTAACTGTCTGTCATGTAATGGCGGTGTAACGTTGTGATGACCCTGGAGGTCAATTTACAACGTTGTAAAATGACCCCTCTATTAATTACCGACGGGCCCTAAATATAATTACTGTGAAATCATTTAGTTTCGTGGGCATGAAATTTCGTGGTTTTGTTCAAAACGGCAATTTCGTTGGGATATGAATTCGTGGATTTTATCTTTTGGACATTAAATATATGGGAATTTTACTTGTTCGTTGGGATTAAATTTCGTTGATTGACTCTACCACGAAATCCACGAAAATTAATTACCAACGAATATTTATGATTTTACAGTACATCACATTTACATGACCGAAAGCAAAACAAACTGATACGAATGCCAAGTATGTCAAACCACTCCAAAAATATATGCGGAAATCGTACAGCCAAACTTTCTACATCATTATCCCCCTTATCCGGTTACCATTTATAACTACGCCTTTTTCTAGCAGATCGCCTATGTCACAGAACGCTTAAAGTCATAAAGTGTCTTACTTTCCGCTGAAAGCATGGAATTAAAGGTGCCCGATAGGATAATTTCTACAAAATCTGAAAACCAGGTCAGTACTGTCACTCGAACCAACGGCCCCAAATTGATGAGAGATTGAAATATAACCCGACTGTAGTTGATCAGTTCGTTAATAGGTAGCTGGCTGACCAGTATCAGAGTTATTGTCGATGAATTGGCAAATAATTAGAAGTGTTATTAGCTCGTGGCGCGCTTGAATGTATAACTAAATGTTTATCACTTAAAAATCTGAAAAGAATACAGAAATATTAATCTTTCATCAGTATGGTTATAGGCATAATGCGTGAGATTATTGGGATAAGTTTTCAACGTTGAAATATGACCTGCCTATAGTTGATCAGTTTTCAACGAGGATCAATTTTTTACGTGTGGGTGGGTCATTAATTAACGGGAAGGGTCCATTTTCAACGTTGAAAATTGATCATTTATTCGGTCAATTTTCAACGGGGTCAAAATTTAATGTTACACCGGCGATATGCGCATCTACTATGTGTACGAAATTTTCCCAGTTCTTGCTGAGAAATATTACGGAAACGAATGGTGTTTATATGTTTAATACAACAGTTATAAAAGGGTCGTAACTGTGAAAAATAATAGTATGTGTGGAAAATTTGGGCATCTCCTCTTCTTACTGAACATTAACATGAAGTTATTTGAATCATCGCCAGTAGCTGCTGAGAAAAAGCCCAGAAACGAATTTCAATACATTTGTAATCAAAGTGCCATAACTCTGTAATTAAAATAAAACTGGCGAAACATATGCGCAATTCCGCTTGGTACTGGACATGAACATAAATTTTCATCGATGTTTCACCATTATTTGCTGAGAAATAGCGCGGAAACGAATGTTGCTTTCAAAAGCAATACAACTGTAATCAATGGGCCATAACTATGTGAAAAACAACCGTACCGGAACGCACGTACAATTTGTGCACTGTTTTTCCTATTAACATTAACCTGACGTTTCGTTGAATTACCGCCAATAGTTGATGAGGAATAACTCAGAAACCAATTTCAATGCAACAGTAATCAAAGAACTATAACTATTGGAATAGAGCTCAAATTAGAAAACGTGGACACACTGCACATCTCAACTAAGCACAAAACATAGATATGATATGGCCCGGAAACGTATGCGGGACGGAGGACGGACAGATGGAAAAATTTTGTTCAAGTTACTTTTCTAAGAAAAATATCTTTTAGTTAAGTTTGATAACAAATTAACAAATAGTAAATCAATCTTGTAATCGTCGAATAAAGGCTACACTAACTGTAAATTTTTTTTTAGAATTATATTATGATTCCGATATTCATTTATTTTTTATTTATAACAGTTTTAATGAATCTTAATGTAATTTGAAGGCAAATAAGAAAAAGTCGAATGTTATGTTTGCTCCGTGCATTTATTCGCGTGGTTATTTTGTTTAAATTAAATTGAAAGTAAAATAAAATGGTATTTTTTGGGTAGTGGGCGGTGTAATTTACAATCGAGCAAATTATGTATAGATTATTGCACCACCAAACTCAAATAATATTATTGTAACGAATACTGCAGCCGGTTATTCGTATACTGCAGCCGCACTGGTAAAACAATTTACACATGGTACATCACCCATGCTGTCCGTTGGTTTATCGTTTACAGTCGCTTTTACAACCCGGTGATAAATCAAATCGTCTTAAAACGACCCGAGATACATCGAAATCGGTTTAAAGTTTTAAAAATCGGCGATAGTTCGTATGGGAAACGTGCACACATTACATAACATCAGATCGCATCATGTTTATACGAAATGCATTCAAATAATGCCTCGGTCACATATCCGTACGGTGTCCGTACGATTTATAAAATCGCGCGATTCCACCAACTTTTGAAATCCGTACGGTCTCCGTACAATCGTAGCTTCTGGTCACATGCCTACGGGCCCCGTACGATCTTTTGGAGGATGCAATCGTAGGATATCCATACGGACATCGCAGACAAGTCGTGCGGTGCTCGCAAGGAGCTCGGACGTACCTCGTGCGATGCACGTCTGTTCATACGGTGCCCGTACGGTGTCCTTGCGACAGGAATGAACCAGTTCGGTGATATCTTATTTATACCCTGGTCACATTCACCCTACGAGCTCCGTACGAGTAGGTTTTCAGCCGAAATTTTGCAAAATCTCACGGAGTCCGTACGAACATCGTTGGCTCTTGCAAGCATCGTACGGACATTGCAAGTTCCACGCCCGGTGTCCGTAGTATCGCACGGACATCGTACGTTGACCGTGCGACCACCCTGCGATAGACGTGCGAGCACCGGCAAGCTCTTACGGGACTCGCGGTGTTCCAAATCCGTACGGACATCGTGCGATGCCCGTACGAGCTATGCCGGGGCCCTTGCGGTGCCCGTACGGGGCCCTTGCGAGCTGCTCACGACTGCGAGCTCTGCGATAGCTCGGGAGCTCGGTGAAACATTCTCACCGAGTCCCCGAGTCCTCTACGAGTTCAAAAAATCCGTACGATGCTCGCAAGAGTCTACGATGTCCGTACGGACTCCGTGCGATTTTGCAAAATTTCGACTGAAAACCTACTCGTACGGGGCTCGTAGCGTTAATGTGACCAGGGTATAAGCTCGAGTCAAGCGGTCTGAACCGTCCAAACGTGGGGAAAAAACGGCGGAAAATCCAAACATAAACACTACAGACCAATTTATCCCTTCAATAACTTTTTTTATTTTTAGGTCCACGATCCTAAAAAGGGTGTGACAATTTCATATATTACCTGTGGCTATACAAAGGGCATGATAACAGTTCCATCAAATTAAATATAAATATTTCCTTACCAATTTTCTTATCCGTCTCCCCCAAAAAACATTTAATTTCCGCCATTTTGACCAGAACTACATCAAATTCTCGTTTAAAGCCCCGAGATAACATCGTTTACGTCCGACCCCCTGTAGATTGTTGTTTTAATTTGAGTTTTCCTTTTCAGGTTGCTAAATATTAACACTATTGCAACTGCACCTACAACCATTTTTTATGCTTTCCAGTGAATTATAGAGTTTTCTCAGTGAAATAAAAGTGATAATCCACAGTTTTGAAACAGTGGATTACCATTTTTATTTTTCACTGTTTTTTGCAATCTTATACCCGGATTTACGTCAAAAAGTATACCTAGCGTAATAAATGCTGGAAACCATGCGACGATGACGTCGTTTAAATGACGTCATTTGCGCTATGTTTTCTGATGACGTTTCCCGCGATTTTCGATATTTTGTAGAAACAAACTCAATAAAAGTAGAGTTTTAACCATAAAATGAACAGAAAAATTGTTGGTATCGGTGTAATAACACGTGAATTTCACTCGTGAACACCAAAATTTGCGCCACTCGTGAAAACATCACTTTTGGAGCCCACTTAGTGAAATTATAACGTGATCTTACACCGAAACCAACATTTATCCTCTATCTAATTTATTTCGAAAAGCATTTAATGAACATTTTATAACAGATAAAGATATCTCACACTGAAACTTTCCACAGTTTATGATTAATATGTCAGTCAGACTTTCAATTGACAGACATACCATTAATTTATCATATCTATTGGTTGTCGATGTTATGCGTTGCTTCAGCCATAGTAAGACAATCGACACGAGTTTTTACGCAGATACTAAAATTATATTCTTTTCCAATTTTCAAATTTTTGCAGTTTATGTTACACCCTGATTCTGTAAATCAATGAAATGTTTTTACGAATGTATGAACTGTCTCAATTGTTGGAAAAACTTGCCAGGTCTCTTGTTTTCTTTCATGTTTTACGAATTCTAATACTAGTAGTTTAATTGATATTGATAAAGGACTCGATAAAGCATTTGTGTGAAATTATCATACATGTACTAGTATTGTACGGCTTAGTGTTGACCCCATTTGCCCACCAATCGAATCGCTCAGATTCAAATAAACGTCTTTCTCTTTCATTAAAACCATAAAACTAACTACTGAAATTACTTAATTATTAATAGTTTCGGATTAACGAGGGAAATATTTGTAGAAATTTGTGGCAAATGTCTTTGTGCTTAGGAGTATAATGCTAATTAACTGATAATTAAACAAAGCTGGTGGAGAGTTGCCTTACCAGTCATACTGGAAAATACCAACAAAAGACAAAACATCCCTCCCCTACTTACTATAAGTGTTTCCATAAGACACGGATGCCCCGCTTTGTGCTTTTCGACTCAGAGCTGTGTGATTCGATTGTTATGAGAATGATAATATGAATTGTCATACTTTTACATGAAGAAATGCGCATCAACTCAACATGCAGAGTATGAACATGCACCATCAAACAGATCTGCGACAGGAAAACCCTTTTAACCCATAATTAAAGCAATTAATAACTTGGAAAGGGGATAAAATTCTCTTATAATTCTTCCAAAAATTATTACAGACGTTTTGGCGCCTTTTCAAATAAATTATATGTGAATGTGGTAGAAGAAGATTGTAAAGCAAAAGACAGTCAATATTTAACACAAGGAAAAGATTTTAACACACGTGTTAGAAATGCAATAGACAATGTACACACAATGTCTTAGCTCAAGACCTTGTAGTTTTGGAAAAGACGATTTTAAAATGTTCTCTTGTAGAAGTCTATGTAAAACAAGTGACACCCGGGCGGGCTAAATCTTAGTAGTCATTATTTGTACAATGATGACAATGGCCCACAAGGAAATGATGCATGCTACTTATCTAAGCATTATGCTGTGTGGTTTCAGAGTAGAATATTTCTAAACTGTTTCCTATAGAAGTGTATGTAAAATCAAGTTACCAATCGAGCGGAGTCCATGTTGAACCGGGATCATAATTTGAAAATTCTTAGCAAAGATCCACTTTTAAGATGCAACATACTGAATAAATAAGCTCTTGGTCTTTCGGTTTTCTAGAGGAAGACTTTCCTATTTGTTGCTTTCGAAACCAGAGTTCTGCAGGGAATAGAATTCTTTGAACAACTTTGATAGACGACCACCATAGGACCATCCCTGTGAAATTTGTTTGAATTCGGCGCCATTGGGTGGATATGTTGTTTGACGCAAAGTGTTGACGTCGTACGACGACGAAGGTTGGACACGGGGGATCCTTAACATGAAAGTGACCACCTCGAAAATAATAAATGCCATTTCAAACATAAAATCATTCTAAATGTTGCACTACATAACTTAAAAAAGCGAAATCAGTTTCTAAGCGAGTATTTGTTCTCCGTTTCCTTTACATCTTAACAATTTCGGAGTTTTTGGAAGGCATTGTTTGATTATTGCAGACAATGTAAGGTTGTGTATTGACTTTTATTATGCAACTGCCATGACGACGACCCGATAACGCCGGTCTGATATTTGTTGATATCGCGACGTCTGATATCACAGGACAGTGTTATTATGACACTGTCCTGATATCACAATTTAGGCCCCGCCCACTTTAGACATTTAGTGAGTTTTATGAAAAACATATCTAGCCTATTTTGGATTTCTAACACGCTACACTATAAATCAAATTTTCGATAGCTACTTCAGGCTACAGGGGTGTTTTTCATTAAAATTTCTAGGAATACAAGCAAACAGCACATCAGATAAAACCGAAAAATGTCTGTAGAATGTTTATTTCTAATTAAACATAGTGTTGTTGGTATTTATTTTCTTAGTTAGAACATTATCTATCTATCTATAGCAATTTTGAAGCAAAATTCGAGAAAAAGTTGATTTTCATTTTTTTTATCCCCTTCCTTTTTTCAAAGCAATTTCTTATTACTTGTATGATATGAGCTGAAACGTATTAAACCGCCTTTGAAAAGTGTACAAATGCCTTTCTAGGTATATTTTAATGTTCAAGATTTCCTATGAAGCATAGCATTAACGGTGCTGGATTAAAAACGCTGATTTAAACCGTTGATGACGTCATAAATACGTGAATCACTTAATTCACTTCTTTGTTTTTAAAATGGGAAAATTGAAGTCAGCTGCATAATAAATAGAATACAAGGTTACTGTCTTTTGATAACAGTTGATATCGAACTCGGATGAATATCGACCGGAAAGCCTCGGCAAGCCTCGGCTTTCCCCGGCCGATATTATCCTCGTCCGATATCAACTGTTATCAAAAGACAGTAACCTTATATTCTCTATTTATTATGCAACTGCCATGACGACGACCCAATAACGCCTGTCCGATATTTGTTGATATTGCGACGTCTGATATCACAGGACAGTGTTATTATGACACTGTCCTGATATCACGTTTTAGGCCCCGCCCTCTTTAGACATTAAACGAGTTTTATGAAATAAGATCTAGGCTATTGTAGATTTCTAACTCGCTACACTATAAATCAAATTTTCAGTAGCTACGTCAGGCTAAAGGGGTGCGTTTCATTAAAAATCCTAGGAATGTAAACAAATAGCACATCACAAAATCAAAAAATGTCTGTAGAATTTTTATTTTTGAATTAAACATAGTGTTGTTGGTATTCATTTTCTTAGTTAGAACATTATCTATCCATCTATAGCAATTTTGAAGCAAAATTTGAGAAAAAGTTGATTTTCATTTTTCACCCCCTTCCTATTTTCACAGTTACGTCTTTATCACTTGTATGATATGGGCTGAAACGTTATAAACCGCCTATTAAAGGTGTACAAATGCCTTTTTATGTACATTTTAATGTTCAACATTTCCTTTTAAGCATATATATAGGCCTAGCATTAACAGGTCTGGATTTGAAATGATGATTTAAACCGTTGATAACGTCATAAATATAGGGCTATATCACTTAATTTACTTCTTTGTTTTTAATTGTGAAAAGGGAAAATTGAAGTCAGCTGCATAATAAATAGAATACAAGGTTACAGTCTTTTGACAACAGTTGATATCGGACTCGGATGAATATCGGCGGGAAAGCCTCGGCAAGCCTCGGCTTTCCCCTGCCGATATCATCCTCGTCCGATATCAACTGTTATCAAAAGACAGTAACCTTGTATTCTCTATAACCGTCCTACACAGTCATTTGCTGTTCGTTCTTGAGGTTAAAAGGCACGTTTTTAGTTGTAAAAATGCTATTCATAACAAGCGGTATAAAAATTAACTGGAGTAATCTCAAATTGATCAATATTGGCTGAACGAACACGATGCAGTTACTACATGTAAATTAAAATCCGATAGCAACAGCAAAAGCATGTATTTATATAATCATTTATTTTTCTATATGACCATGCGTGTCTGTGTGTGTTCATATGAGGGAGTTTGGGGCGGAGATAGCGTTTTAACGAAAATGTTCATTTCATCAGCTTGCGGTAGCTGGATTTTCGGCGAACCACAGCACATATTCTAAGCACTGTGTACTTGGATTTTACATTTTATTATATACCTACTAATGTTTATCTGAATTTTCTTTAATATTTGTTCAGTAAAATAAAACATCCCGTATCAAATTTTCCGTATCAGATGGATTTAGCCGTATCTTATCTGTCCACCGTGTAAGTTGTACACAAATGCATATTCATATCATATTCCTACGCTAAAAGTTGAAAAATAGATCCACATTGATGCAGTAAAATAAGTGTAGTTTCATTGTCTTCACATTTTTTTAATGTCACATTTGAAAACAAATGAATACAACGTCTTTTTCGCATTAAATAGACCAGAAGGATGATTTACATTTTGCATTTACTTTTTATTAATGTTGTTTGTTTATACACGGAAGAAGGAAGTGACGTCATCGACGTCATATAAAACGTGACACGAAATAGCGCGTTATGTTGATTTTGGCCATTAATGACACAAATTAACGTTTATATAAAAGTTAACATATGATATTCGGTAAAAGGTATATAATAAAAGGTATATTATAACAGTCGGTTGATCTGCGTGTGTATCTTTCTCGTTGGCTGCATAGATCAGGATCACACTCGAGGCTCCGCCTCTCGTGTGATCCGGAACTACACAGCCAACTCAAAAGATACGACGCCGCAGATCAACCGACTGTTATAATATTCCGTATATATTTATTGAAGTTACCTTACTTATTGATATATACAATGTAGTTCAGATATCATTTCGATAATTACAAGTTAAAAATGGATATTTTTCTGCCATTGTCGAAATTCATTATAAATGTTTTAAGAGTATGTAAGACGTCGAAACATTGAAAATTCAGGTCCGTTTACTGATTAACACAATTTTAAACTCGTATCTTGATTATTATATATAACAAAATATATTAAACATGAGATTTGTCTTTTTATGAACTTGATATCCACTTCAGTGACAGATTCGGTGCGAATTTTTGTCGAACTATTTCCATCTATATCTGATAAAGAAAACAGTTTGCCGACATTGTATTAAACTGTTAAGTTTTTTATTAAAGTGTAACGCGCATGGAGTGGTGCGCATTAAAATGCTCAGAAATTCATGCTTTCCTATCAGACTTACGAAATTGAAATACTGTTTCTACAATAATATAACGATCTATACGAGTATTTGTGTATGATTTCAAACAACTCTCAACGGCACTTATATGGTATATTAAAATTACTGCCAGTGATACATGTGTAAAACACAATACATATAAATGAACTATTTATACATTTCCGTTTATTTTACAGGTGTCAATGTATTCCAAATTATATAAGGATAAAGGGTTTCGGTAAACAAGAAATACAGATAAAAAGGTGGGAACGCGTTTAAAGTACACGAATTGATACAAGTCATTCGTTACTCGCACAAGGGGGAATAAGCCTTGACAAAGGTCTGTTTATCTATCGTTGCGTGTCGAAGTCAATGGGCACTGGCTGACTTACATTAGCCGTACAATACCATCGTTTTACCATTATACACGTGCAATGATATTCAAAATGTGGACATTGTGGACACATTTAGCAAACAGGAAAGGGACGGTAAAATATGTAAATATCTCTTTAAAAACACTTAAGGTGAAATAATGTTATACCGACAGGTTTACTGTGGCTAAGCTAAGCCAACGAATGTGAAAAGCTTTACAAAATGTCGTATAAAAACGTCTTAGAATGATTAACTATTTCAAAAGTAAAGTACATGATACAGGCACCGTTCATTTTGCAACCTTTATATATTGCACTTTATTACTTAATTCTATTAGAAATGGTAAAGTAACCTGAAGATATCCATTGAGTTCTAATGGTGTGGATGTTTTCTTGATAGATCCAACCCCAACCATGCCAAATGAGATTCTTCTTTTGGCAAACAGTATAATTATCAACATAATTATCTAGCCTTAATGTCAACTGCTGGCTACCTCTGCTCAGCGACTGTTTTCCTAATGCTTAGTGTCTCAGGTTGTAGAGCGTTGGGTATCAGTCAAGAGAACTTAAAATAATTAAGGTTAAGCATAATATGAATACACTAAAATAGTTGATCTGTCTAAAATTAAATTGAAAATTATAAATATATAAGCGAAACTTACCATAATTTGGACGTCATCTGTAAAACAAACAAAAAATAGCGTTCAATGGTTTGTCAAACGAAGTATAATGCTTTTTAAAATATGAAAACGTGTAAATGTGAATTTAAATTGCTATATTATGTAGAAAAATGGAATGATAAATGCATTAATTGTTAGATGCGTCGAAAGTAGTTGATATTCATTTAGTTATTAAATGAATTATGCAACTTGTAATCCTATCACAAAGTTGCGTGATTGTCTTTGTAGGTTCTATTGCGAAAGTGTGATAATGCTTGACCATTGCTGTACAAAATCATAAGATAATATCGTAAGTGTCATATTGTAGTTGGGGACATACGTTGACTATAATGAACATACTTCAAAACAACAACAAGAGTACTAATATATGTGGTTCTCTGTAGATAAACATTTGTTTGAAAAACGCATATTTAGTATACCGATTCGGATGTGAACTACTAAAGCCGCATACTGCACGAGTATGACATTTTAAACAAAATACATACATTGTACTTATACAATGTGTTATCACAATGCACGTATAAAACTGGAGAAAAAAAAAATTATTCTTTCAATCGTGCTTTTTAGAAAGATACTTGACGTATGCACCAGAATGGCGCGTTTTCTCTAAACGTCTCATAGATAGAAGTGCCGAACGGCTTACAAACTACCCGGGACAGGAGAATATTAATTACATATGATTTAGGATGTCATGAAAAATCGACCAGGGGTTAGCACGCTGGACCGGTAATCCAGAGATCCGTGGTTCGAGTCCCGGCAGTGGCGGTCGATTTTTCATGACATCCTAAATCATATGTTTTTAGAAAGAAGTGTGAAAGATGTAACGTCTACATTATGTTGATAATTTATGAAAATAAAAAAACAATACAAAGAACAATTCCTAGTTTTTATTACACGTCTTAATGCATACATATAAAATCAGATTACAGGGACAGGGTCATTTATGACCCCAGAAGGATGCTTTAGACAAAATTAATGAGGACCACTACATAATACTACACACTAAATATTTAAGCTCTGGACGTCATTATTTCTGCAAAAAGGGTCTTTTAAGATTATGATTTATTTAGAGGATAATACATGGCTGAATCGGGCCGGGACGTGATAATCGGCCTGCAAGAAGCATAATGACACGAGGGCTTTAGCCCGAGTGCTATTATGCCACTGAGGGCCGATTATACGTCTTGGCCCGGCCTAGTCGTGAATTAACGTCTTTAATACGGGAAAACCCGGGTTTTCCCCGTCCTTGAGTTACACGTTAATTAAAAATTATTGATGAATTAAGTGTAAAATGAATTTACAATAATTTCAATATATATATACGTCCAAGTTGAATTTAGGTTCTCCGTTACAGGAGCCATTTTGGATTTCGACTTCCGGTGGTAATGACTAAAACATTTCCGAAAACAACTCTTCCCCTGTTTTCATTCTTCAACAACGAGCTAATTACTGGTTGTTAAACTTAACGATTTTTTAAAACTTTTTTAAAGAAATTAATTATATATTAAAGTATTTTCCCAATTTTGTTAGGAACGCTGAATTGACGCAGTTCTCGCGCTGTAAGGGGAGGTAATCGTTACTTTGCGTTATTCAAAAAGCGTCTACAGACCACGAACTGAAGCGTTGTTTAATGGACGTCATCGTACCATTATACGGAAAGTTGTATTACAGTATGATTTGTGTGTTGTTTTTTTTAATGTTTCTTTGGTTAGACTGTAGTAAATGTGGTGTATTACTTATTATGATAACAGTTACAAATTAATTAATGTATTTAGTTTTTCCCGTGGATAGGTAGAAAAAAAAACAAAAATAATATCAAACAGGGAATGCCACGTACCAAAAACGCAGCCTCCCCAAAACGAACCCCACAACACCCAGAAGTGCACACCACCAACACACACACACACACACACGCACACACACACGACACACACACACAATCATGTACACACACACATATACACTACCAACACACACACCTATAGTTATATTACACCTATAGTTATATTACATATATATTATATATTACATATATAGCACCTATAGTTATATTACATGTTTTACGCTTTTAACCAGTATTCTATCATACAATGTGCAAAACTACTAGATACTAGAAAAACAACAGTAATGCACAGATCATGTTACATTATGTGTATCTTGTTACACTCATAATTTGATATTTATTTTCTTTGTTTTAAATTATCTCTTATGATCGCGATTCAATAGATTTCTTTTCTCAATGGCAGCCATTTTATTCAAGAGATGACGTCATTTGTAGCCGTTGACGTCGCGTGTCCCTTTTCTGTGGGCCGATCATCGCATAATCGGCCCTCACGCGTGGGCCAATTCCTTTGAACTCGTGAGGTCAATATTTCGCATGTTTTCATTTTTTGCCATAGCTTTAATTTGTTGCTAAAATATCATTCTCGTCACTTGCCTCCTATACACAAGGATAAAACAATGTCAAAGCATGTAAAGTAAAACATTTTCATTTCATTTCATATTTCTTGCAAACGTTTAATTTATACAGAAAACGAAGAGGGGACACACAAAATTAATTAAATCGGTAATCTTAAGCTGTAGTTGATACTAACAATATTTTACTATATCTATTATAATAGTATATAATTAAAAGCGGTGTTTGTTTTTCTCGGCTAATAAAATAAGTTTTTTTTTGCGGGGTTACTATCCCTTACATAAAATAATACAGCATTGATGATATTCGCCTGACACCACAGCCTTTGTCCATGTTTGATATTTTCAAAGACCGAAAAGGCAGGTCAATAAATGAAAAGAAACTGCTAAATGAACATAAAATTGTGACGCTGAACATACACTAAGGATATTTTTACCTGCAGTAATGTTAAGAAAACTTGATGTTTTAATAAATGAATGATCTAAACAAATATTTGATATGAACTTTTTCTAAAATATTGAAAAATTTGTAGTCGAGCAATGGCAGTTCACTGATATTGACATAGTAACTTTGATCCGTTTTTTTTTTTCTTTAAACAATTGACCATCTCTTGATAAATATGCATTATTGTCTGATACATACAAAAGACGAAGTAATATTTATATCGAAAACCGTTGTTTTATTTGAAATGACCTGATTCTTTGAAATCAATAATTGCTAGCTATTTGAGGTAAACAATTCGATTTCCTGCTCTAAAATAACGTCTTCTTGATAACAAAATAAAAGAAAATGTTAATATCAGTAGATAAGATAGAAGTTTTGATGTGAAGTTTGAATAACAGAACAAATCCCCCATACAAACGATATTTTGTTGTAAGAGCATCACGTTAAATTTGCGCATTTATGACTGTCACGTAGCAGCTTCACATTTGTCTGGGGATTAACTGGGGACAAATCTGATTTTGGTATCTATATCGGTATCTATATAAGCCGAAGATGTCTGCAAAATCACCAATTATTTATATCTGATACTAACAATTTTGTATATAATCAAATTGACATGGGGTACCAGCAACTACGAAAAACTTCAGACACACCACGAGAACCTGCTCTCACCTAAGAGACTTTAAATAAGTTCCAATATTACAGTGGCCTAATATATACATGTATCTTACCAGTTACATATAACATGGATGAACACTATCGGTTTCACAGGTGAGTGTAGCGTACCAGGGACCCATACAGTGATTTTTAGTTCAAAATAGCCTAGTTACTATGAGCGAGTTCGATCACCAACCATAGTTTGGTACCGGAAGTCAAAGTACGCATGCGTTTATGAAAAAGTGATCGAACCGCGTTTGGTTAGCCTCTGGTCTATTCAATATGGCGGCGCCCACAAATAAAATAGTGTTGTTTACGGTAATATGCCTTGAATTAGATGATAAAGTTGATGACAGCATGATGGTGTATTATGACAGATCACAAACTGTAATAGGCTGTCTAGATGCATTTAAAAGACGAAAAAGTGTACCTAAAGTTAATTTAGCTTAGGGTACGAAACGGTAGTGCGACGAATTGTCCATAAATACTTACAGCTCATAAATGTGTCGAATTTATCGGTAATTTACCACTTTTCAGATTTATTCACTTGCTGCATGTCTAATTTCATATATTTCGTACAATTTTCAATGTTTCAATGTTTTAGGAAGAAATAACGTTCATATAGAATATTTGTTAGTTATCGCAAAATGCATTCTTACCTTTAGCCGCCATATTTGTTTCAGAGAAACCACCGATTTACTCTAGTCGAACCGTGGTGACCGGATGACGTCATTTTAGTCAAACCAGAGGTAGTTCGATGACACTTTAGTTGAACCATAGTCACTATAGTTGCTGATCGAACTCGCTCTATATATCAATAAGAAGGTAAACAACACCGTTTACACATCGACCCACTTTCAGTCTTAATTACTTCATCTAGAATAATGCATATTTATTAAAACCTATTGCATATATAGCACAAGTGTTTATCATTTCCGTAAAAGTTTACTTCAAGGCCCAAACGCAAACCGTTTTTAAATAGCGACTGATAATTTCCGATTTTTTTTTACATTTTTCGTCAATCCGAATAAATCTCACACATTTCTAACACTGAATTCTTCCCTTTTAACAAGCTTTTAAACAATCTCGCCTTGTGTCATCCAAATATTACAAGAAATTGATTTGATAAATATGTCCACAAGCTTTACAGTTTTAATACGATCCGTTAATACAGTATTCATTTTATTTCGTTGATATATTTTGTAAACATATACATGCAGCCATACTGATAATGGGAAAACCTAGTGTCCAAACCGTATCGATCGGCCAGGTCTTACCAAGTCTAGGTTACACATCACTAATACATGTCTATGGAATACTGAGCTCAAGTAGCAGTGTTGTGCCGTTCTTGTGTATGTCCACAGTGACGCTTGCGCATTAGAAAATAGACGTACCCGAAATTTGTGAGATTTATTCGAGTTGGATAAAAATGGTAAAAATTTCGGAAACTATCAGTCGCTGTTACAAAACGGTTTGCATTTGGACCTTGAAGTAAACGTTTACGGAAAATATAATTACGTAAGGCTATATATGCAATAGGTTTTGATAAATATGCATTATTCTGTATGAAGTAATTGAAGCTGAAACTGGGTCTATGTGCGAACTGTGTTGTTTACCTTCTTATTGATATATAGTCATTAGGCTATTTTTTATCTAACATTCACTGTTTGGGACCTTGGTACGCTGGTACGGTTTCACTGTAACAATTTCATCACATCACTCACATGATATTTTCATCAAGCGTTTTGACTATTCATTTGGAATACTTTATATAGTGATGACAATAAAGGAAACTATTAATGCTTGACAAACATTAAGGGCGTCTTGCCTTTGTTTAAATGCCACCTGGTGGAAATGATGAAACTTACTACTAGTATCTTTCATAGACATGAATTCATTAATAATCTTAATAATCTTCACTTCTGCAACCACTATTTTTCTGTCACTTAAACTCTGTATTTTGCAATTTCTTTGGATAATAAGTAACCATTGGGGACATTAGTGCAGAACAAGTAGAAAATGTGAGAATACTTAACCTGAAACCAAGTATGGTATGGTATATTAGGGTTTTATCGTTGGTACCGGTTTCCCATATGACCAACGCCCCCAGAAGAGTTTAGTTATTTTAGGTTTTCGGGGGATAGTGCAAGATACAGAAAGCGTCCCAATTCCAGAGACACCCCTGGTTCTTTATCATGCCAGGTTTTCACCCGTACATGGGACCTCGGTTTTAAAGTCTCATCCGAAAGACTGTTAGTAATTTTAGTTGGTCAGCCCTGGGAATCGAACCCACAACCCCGAGATTACAAGTCTCGTGCTCTACCTATTGAGCTATCCGGGCTGACGTTTGAAACCAAGTTTATCGGAGTACATCCTTTATCTTGAAGCCTTTATCAGCCATGACTGCATCACCTTCTTTCATATAACCATGGTCTTATAGAAATTTTAACAGAAAAATAAAGCTGTTTTCCTCGCAGCTCATCTTATCTGGTATTTAGCTATTATCTTAAATCTTAAAACAATTGATACAGCGGGATCACAACCTTTTAAAGCGTTTTAGAGTAGTGACTGAGGTGCAATAACTGTGAATTTGACAATGAATTACATATCAAAATACTAAAGATAACTTGAACAGAGATGTACTGAATATAGTATTTTAATATTTCAATCAAAATTCAAAAGAGAAAGTAAGACTGCATTTGATGAGAATAAAATATTATCTATTATGGCCAGCTTTCGAAATATCGTGTAACGTTATATCTACCAAATTTCAACAATCTTGTTTAGAAATCGCTATTCTGGTGTTTCGTGTTTGATTTCTATAATCACTTAGTGAACTGCTTGAATACGTTTTATACATTATGCTCAACCATGATTAAACAAAGCCATTTTGAAAAGTAATATTAACTCAAAGAATGTATTTGTAAAATGAAGAAATGTTGTACATTTTACAGACATAATACATTAAAACGTGATAATTACATTGTATGTATTACGAGCAACCGTTTACGTGTTGTACCCGCATCTGTACGTACGGACGGGCGTTCCCATTTGTGTATATGTATTAATATCATAGCTGTAGTATATGTACAAACAGGATGTCTTTCTCATAACTAGCCGAACATGTTAATATCCTTTCTTACTTTGCACTGCTAGGCAATCACGGCTCATGTTATGTGTTTGCATCCAGGATATTATTTTGTAATAAATATCCTAAAGCAGGCATACTACTAAATCACCGCATTATAATCAATTCCTAGAAAGCCAAATTGAATAATGCAATAAACGATTTGATATATTTAGTTAAATTTCGTCAAATTTCAGCGCTAGTGGTGTAAACTATACAATTTACCGTGTGATATGTGTTATATTCTAACCATACCTATATGTGAACAATTATGGGGGCTGTGCATTGTGAAGCTTTGAGATCTCTAGTCAATCAATTGATTGCATATTAGGGCGTCTGTAAATTTGAATGTTCTCTTCAGTGTTGTACCGTCCGTAACTATAATCTGAATCAGTGAAAACATGCTGTGTATGGTGGTTGTAGATGTGCTTCCGCATGCAGAACCAATACATGCAAACCACTCAAGTCCGTTTTATTCTTAGATAATTATTATAAATTTATCTTCACATATAATTGCTTACTATTCTATCTCCAACAAGTGCCAGTTTGTTTGTGTACCTTAAACTTTGAACGCAGCTCAGTTGACTGATCGGGATCATTTAACTCATTTTACATTTGAAAGTATCACCTTTTCCGGAAATATATGCAGCTCCTTGTATCGTGCTGCACATTATATGTAAAAACAAAATCCGGTAATATTGCAATTGATATCTCATGGATATTTAATCATGCTTTTTGTTCAAAGCAAATGTTCTCGTGTACAAGTATGCAACATGTTTATTTGATATTTTTACTGGCCTTTCCATTTACTTACTCACACGCGTTCGGACACGTATTTTCAATGAAAGATAACGCCGACCGACGACGGCACGTCCATGAGTTTTTAAAAACACGTTAATTCGCCTTTTGACTTAAGGACCATATGCTCTTCCATTTCTAGAAATAGCTCGATAGTAGATAATAAATCTCATCACTAAAGAAGAAACAGGAACTTCAAACCATAAAACAGGCGTTTAGTTTTGTGTGTACATATGCTTTAAAAACAGAGAAACTCAAGAACGCTTATCAATAGAATCATGTTTCTACCAAAATGGTCAAGATCGATATGTCTCAAGAGAAGGGTCGCTTATTTGGAAGCAACCGTCACCAAAGAGTCACGCCATAAGATGGCTACATGTACTATATGAAGCTGCAGCATATTGATTTGCTATCTGGCGAGCTGAAAAACTTACAAAGGAGACCCTCAGATACATTGAACAACAACAACTACAGCGATGGAACGAGAGAAGACACATGATGAAAGAAGCTTTGGACAAAGCTAAAACACTAGAAGATGAAAACAGGAAAGAGCAGGAGAAACAACAATTTCTGGACAGGGAAGTGACACTCGTCAGACAAAAAGAAAACCACAGTGCATAATCGATTAGGAAAGATAACAATCACGAGCACCTACCCGATCACAGTACGACCTACTCGAACACAGACGAAACGGTCACAGCCTGAGGTGACCACAGCTGTTACAACAACACCACAGTAACAGCACGAGTAAATAACAAAAACAACCAACGGCCAACCGAATAATAAAGATAGAAATTATCTTAGCGATTGTCTAAAAAACAAAATGAAATATAGTCCAAAAAGTACACTAATCTATATACGGCGCCATACACCTAAACCAGCGCAGCTAAAAATAGACGGTGCCATACTACCCATGCACGGTGCCATATAACGGTTCCACTACACACTGTGCCATACTGCCCATACCTTGGTACCATATCATCCACCCTTACTACTATTACCAAAATAAAATATTGTGAAAGGTTTTCAAATTCAGACTTTGCTAAAACTTTCATTGAAATTTTATTGTACTTGAGCTTTTAAAGCGTGTGTAGTTCATGCAAATTTCATGGTAAAACTTGATCATCTTATGTTACGACGTTCTTCAATCATCTTCTCATAGGCTTGCCGTATTCGTACGTAAGTTATGTATTTTGGCAAGGCGTAGATAATTATGTATATATCTAAGTCTGTCTCTTAAGTGAAGGTCAAGTTTACGATCATAGACGAAAGATCACCGGATCCTTCATATTTGCATGCAGTGTACTGTAAGGCATTTACGGTATCTGCTGTTGTGTACGAGTTCAACGTCCCTTCCAACGGTATTTCAGTCAATGTGTACGGCACCATCGTTTCTGGGAAGAATCAGTACCGGAATAGTACATGGTCGGTAGAATGGCTCAAACCTATGACCCTCACTCAGTTAGAGGTTTCTGTGATAATTTAACCTGTGAAATAGCAGTACACAGCTGCATAAAACTTTTGGCATTTCAGCGCTTGCTAAATTATACTGATGGTCACCCCCTTACGTAGTCTGGTGTTACCTGCCCCTACCCATACGGGTCAGGCAAAGCTCAATAATGGCGGCGCCCACAGTATCAAATTTTTACATTGAGTTAATAGGGGGTTTTATGTAGGATTTGATCATTCAAAAAACCTTGCAGTATGTGATTTGTCAATACAAACCCATTGTATATTGCTAATAATTATTTGACTGACCAGCAAAATATAACAAGAAATAAACAACAGGAAAAATAGCCGTGTTTTCGGACGTGGTAGATATTCATTGGCATTTCGGATATTTAGTCTGTATACTATTATGTTCGCAGCTGTTCTATATATAGGAATTGAATATCTATGCATTATTTAAGCAAACACTTTTAAAGTCATTCAACGTGGCTCAGTGGGTAAGTCACTTGCGCTGTAATTTTATGGGCGAGGTTCGAATCCCACCGGCGACACTTTTCTCTTTTTTTTGTTTTTATTTTCGTTTTATTATCTAAATTTGAACATTGTTTAGGCTCGAACATGGCAAAAAAAAAAAGAAATACAATAAATAATCACACATCCGAAATGTCTTCTTGAAGTAACTTGTCCGAAATATAGTACACTTACTAGTCAAACCTTTTCAACGTTTACAACGTTCACAGATTGAGCATTCAAAAAACCTTTCGTCTTTTAAAACTATGTCAATAACTTTTTCAAATTAACATAATATTAGTTTTGAATGATCAATACTTTTATCGTTTTCACTATATAAACAGTATACTTTTGAGCATCCACTGGGCGCCGCCATTATTGAGCTTTGCCTGACGTACTGTAACATGCCAGTACGACAGGGAACCAGACTACCCCTTACCTCCCTTGCTCTTACGCCAAATATTAGTGACGAAAAGCTGTTGAATCATCAGATATATATGTCACGAGCGTAAAAAGGTTGAGTACTAATTGGCACAAGGTTTTATGTTTCGAAATTCGCACAGGTCATTTGTTGAGAAATGGATGGATTAAGTTTTATGAAAAAGGGAGTTTTTAAAGAAATTCTTCAGGGACATATCGCGACATGCTTTACGAACATTGTGAAATGGTTGCGTTTCATTTGCATGTCCTGCCTGAAATTACATCAGCGAACTCTTTGTAAACAATTTTACTAAACAAATAAATATGCGAGGATCGTATGATTAAAAGTAAAGTACCAGTATTGTAATATTGCGGAAAATCTAAACAACGTAAACATAGAAGGTTAAATCACTGCTGAGATGCTTCTTGTTCAAATTCCGCGATGAATCTAGTATTGTGCTTCACGTTACAATAGTTTTAAGTCGTCGTAAACAAGTACCTACTTTAAAAGAAATGTTCATGATAAGCTTTTTCAGCGTAGGTAAAGTTGAGTTACCAAAGTGGAGGAAATGACACATTTTAGATACAATTATTTCCACAAAGAACGGATAATTATTTCTTTCTCAAACAAGTGCCATGTCGTTTCATTTTGGGCGCAGCTTATTTGACTGCTCGAGATATATCTATATTATTTCATGAGGGTCACTTTTTTCAAAATCAATATATACGTTATCAGCCTACACATTATATACAAGGAAGTATGTTTAAATCACCGAAAAACATCATACAATTATTCTTTTTATTCTACAGGTCAAAAAAAATATCTTTAAATGCGACAACTCATTCGCAGAATCAGTTATTATTGCAATTCAACTAGAAACTCATAAACTTGTCTCTAATTTTACTTCACACTATTTTTGCCCAGAAATAACAACAAAAACCTGCACATTTCTCTTTTATATGGATATTGCATTATGCTTTTTATTCAATACAAACTAAAGCATTATGAATCACGTATTTCTGATACGTTTTTACTTACTCAATCGCGAGCGCATGCATTGTTTTCATAGAAGAAAACGCTGCCGCCGTCAATTTCTATCAGCTGATTTCTTTGGAAAGCATTTGGAAAATTATTGCACTATTTGGTCGATTAGCAAGCAAAATCGCTGCATAGCCATTAAAGCTGCTCGCTCTCAGGTTTTTGTAAATAAATTTAGTTCTTCAACCTCTATGTAAATAAGGTATTTTAGAATATATGGTCATACAAAAAAGCTCCAGTATAAATTCTTGTCACATTTATCTCTAAATTAAGTTGCAGACGCTTTTGAAATTTCAATATAAACATATAGTGTAGCGGTGCCGTGTAACCGACATCTTCAATCGATTTCTGCAAATTCCTACCTAGATGTTAGCTTATAATTATGATTCTAGCCTTTAGTTTTATATTTATGAATATGCATGTCAAATTTAAAAAAAAACTAAAATTCAACGGTAACTGAGAGCGAGCAGCTTTAAAGGGACATACCTTACTAAATAAGCTCCAAAACATAAATACCAGAATCTTTAGAAGTACTATAACTTAACCTAAAGGTTTCAGCTATGCATTTCTAGTCATTTTCGATAAAATCAGCGGATTTAAATATACTGCCTAGAAAAAATCATTCAATAATCTATGTAGAGTTGTTGTTGTACTATTAATGGGTGGATGCGATTTACTACAGAAAACCTCTTTATTCATCAATTGTGGTAAACTGAGGCATTTTTTATTTATTTATCATTTTACATTCATTGAACATATAATCCATCAGTTACGTTTAACAGCACATTTTCGGAAACGGAATGTTCAAAACACCAGTAGAATTTGATTTCATGGAAATAATGTGGTCATTAATGGTTCTATATATACTTACATCACAACACTCAAAGGTTCATAAACTCAATCAAATCATTGAACCGGATAAGAATGCTAAATAAAAATGTACATAATGTACACATAACTGTACTTCAGATTTACCTTTTATAAGCATAATATGGAATGCATGTATTCGATTATTATAGAGAACTAAAATGTTAAAATGTTGCGCTCTAATAAAGTCGACAAAACATTGATGCTGGTATCATGTGGTATTGTTCAAAGCACACCCTTCTCTGCGAACTTTGGTCTGCATGTTCATTAATTTTGACAGAGTTTGACCACAGCGACGAGTTTTGTTTTACATTTTTACTTGTGTTGACAGTTATGCCGGACACCGTTGAAATATATACAAAAGTATACAATTGCATATTTACTCACTTTGTCCAATCAGATTGCTTTAATGGGAATAAGGTATACTAGAAGCTGAGGTCGAGTTAAAGTTGACGATTCTGTTAGAATGTTAAAAATCGTTTCGTTTCAGTAGCAACGGGTTTCTTTTAACAAATATTTCTTATTGCACGTGAAGTCAGCATTAGGACCTAGGTATGTTGTTTGCCACTAGATGATAGATCATGTTCATTCCTTTCACGTTTTTTTTTCTCGTGTTTATTATGACGGTCCTTGACAACCGTCTTTAAATTATATAATTTTAAAGTAATCATCTAGGGGTTAGATCTTGTAAGCATTGACTGTGTAGAGGCATTCTTGTTACCTATTGTCACGAACAATTGCAAGTATGTAACATGGTCATTCAGACCAATAACTCTTTAAATGAAGTATGTAAAGCATGACAGGAAGGCTGGCATTGACCACATCTGGACCGTATAGATATTTGGACTAAGAGTTATTGTCATGCAGACCTTCTGTCGGCCAGTGTAGAGAAAGTGCAATCTATGTAGGAATGATGAGAATGGCATTGAATCTTGTTAAGGCCAAGATCAAAGTGACATCCAATAGTTAAAAGCCTGATGTATTCATAGAAAGTTGTGGGTATAGGCTTGAATTCTTCAAACTTTGTCGGAAAATTGTTTTGAACAAGTAGATAGTAATTATTAATATTTATCTCATAGTCGGTAAATAGATCTAGTAACAGTACTGTTTGCAAGAATAATACAAATATACATATTTCGTTCGAGCAAACAGTTCTCAATCTGTAATTGATATCTTGACCAATTTTTTACTACTCAATTGAAACTATGCTTTATTTCAGATAACAAGTTTAAGCGTTACTAGCTTCCACAAAGTATCATAAGAAGATTAGTTAGCACTGATGAAGATTTACCCAAAAGTCATTATACAAGTTCCAAATAATATATATTACTTACGATGTGCATTAATTTCTATAATAATGAAAAATAGTGCTAAATGCTAATGCCACTCTCATATTGATATTCTCAATAAAAAGAGGACCATAAGGGCCGGTATTAACTTACTTGACTGACTGGACTCTTTGTGTTTGATGAAAGTTGATTCTAAATCTGACCTGTATAGCATTATTACGTAAAAGCTAACGGAGGTGATTGTGACGTTGACATTGGACCTACTGACCCCCTCCCTAAAAAAACAAAACAAAAGAGATCCTACACATATCACAGGTTACATTTTTGGCAAGTTTTATGAAAGTTTATGAGTATTATTTAGGGAAAAGCTATCGGAAGACAAAGTGACCTTAACCTACTGGAATCATCCATTGCAGGTGACTTTCTAAGTAAGTTTCATGATACAATTATCTTATCTAATTCAATGGGGTTTTTATACCCGACATACTTGCGCACATGTTTACCGGATTATTTCAATGGACAATGACTCTCCACGTGAAGAAAAAATGTGAAGCCATTTAAAAAGTTGATGATCGGTTTTTGTGATAATGAAGAATGGGCTAGCAATTTTCAAACATTACTACATAATGCTCCTTGATATACTGGAATAGTATGTTTTTCACCGCTGAAACTTATTTTGCAGAACTTTCCTGTACTACAATGTACATGTATCCCTAAAGGGTTGTTTTACTGACAGGCTATATAACCACACAACGCATAAATACATGATAGCCCAGATTTTCACAGCTTTAATTTCTTTTGCTTAGCCGATCACAGTTACGTTACTACAACCAAAGAACTATATAGCTATTTAATTCAAGCCGTTCGTTGTATAGATATTACTTGTATCATCAGTCTTCATTTATATATGTATTTGTTAAATTACTGTGTTATATTGTCCTTATTGTGTAGTTTATGCACTTGGACGAAATAAAAGATACGTTCTGTCCTGTTCAGTTATTAACGCAATGAAATAAAAAGCTGGTACTTTATCAAATGCCATGAAAGTTTTGCCTTATGACATTCACTTCAAACTTTCTAGTCACGTTTTTTTTCAGATTTAAATGAATAAAGACATCAAAATAATATATTACAAGTATATTGAACAGTACTTCAAATTTAGAAATTTTGTTTTTCAGATTTAAATGAATAAAGGAAATCAAAATAATATATTACAAGCATTTTGAACAGTGCTTTAAAATTAGAAAAGTTTATTTCATGTAAATACATTTGGCTAAAACGCCCATGAGGCATAAATATACAATCATTTATGGTGCACAGCACATACTAATAGTGTCAATACATATGTCATAATAATGATAAATGATACTTAACCTAAATGAACAAGGTGTTACTGATTTTCAGGACCATTTACTTGATATTTTAAAATCATTTACATAATAAAAATAATAATAATGATAATAATAAAATCTTTATTTCAAGAAGGTAACACAAATAGACATTAATACGAAATCGTACATACATCGCAATTTCATTGTGGCCTTCCATAAATACAAACCAACAACATATTAGATGTAAATGTATCAGAATTTTTAATGATTTATTAATCTCTTACTTATAATTGGCGTGTCGTGTGCGTGCACTATCACGCGGCGTTATAATTCTCTACCAAATGGACGGTTCTGGGGTTTACAATAATGTTCAAATTAATTAGGCCACATTGGGCATCACGTATCACGTTTCCTGTACCAATGGTTGGCCTGGTTTGCGCAACAGAACACTTGGGTATGTTTTTATATTGTTTTTGAGCAGTTGACTACCCGTGAAAAGAATATAATAAAACAAGAAACCGAGGTAGTCCTAATTTATCCTAAAAAAACGGTACATTGTACTTTAAGACCGGAAAGTTTCCTTAAAACTGATTTTGATAATTAAAAAAATGCTTAGATACCGGAATAATATAATAGCGCCGGATGCTTTGCATGTTATCATACATCAGTTAATTATGTTTTATGAAATCATTGTATATTAGTACAATATGACAGGTCCGGAAACGCTCTCTATAATATCATTTAACGGTTTTATCTCTGCTAGACAACAACTTTTGTAAATAACGCGGAAGTGAAAACCCAAGTAACGACGAGAGTTATTGTTGTAATTAGTCGTTGTACATATATGGCCTTCTCTAATAGTTAGATCGTAAATATTTTGTCTCCAGTCATTGAACCAGTTGCATTTTATAACGAAGTGACTTTCATCTTCTAAGACATTACCCAATTTACATAATTTTCCATATGGTGGTGTAGCTACTGGCCTTATGTTAACATGATTTATTTTACTTTTTATTATCCATAAAATTGTGTTACTGATAATAATAAATGTGGTACTTTGTTCCTAACTTAATTAAGATATGATAAACGTTGCTTATGGTATATTCTTATTACGGTTTGGCTTAACAGAAATAAGTACTATCTACCTCGAAGCCATGAGTTATCATTTGTATGTTGTGGGGGGCGTTTTTTTTTCGTTCTTTTTTTAGTTGTTTAATTTTGCTACATACATGTTTATATGATGAAGTAGGCTGTCAAAAAGGAAACATTTGAACGTAATTTTTTGAAAATCTGATAACTAGTTTCTTAGGAGATAATATTTTGAGGCAAAATTAAAACTAGCACCGCATGCAGAGACCATATTTGCAAATCAAAATCGGTAAAAAAAATGGTAGGAGGTAAAAAGCAGATTCACTCCTGAAAACTGGAAAACCTACATTCGTTTTTGAAAAGGCAAAATACAATTTATTAATTCTTTTGTTAACCTAAATCTATTAACACAATATAGTCACATTCAATGCAGTATGTCATACTTTTCCTTCTGAGAAGACGCCCGTTATAATTCCAGATTTAAAAGAAAACTTGATTTGTACTTAGTAATGGACCTTTAAATATATTTTTACTTGAATCAAAAACTTTTAAATATCTTTATCCTTTCAAGAGTCAGTGATGGAAATTGTTAATTTTAGAAAACCTTAAAATTTTATGTGAGATAATACTGATTGAATAAACTTGGAAGAACACCTGCGAAGGAACGTCTGAGAAATTATTTAGAAATCAAGTCATTGGTGACAGAGGAGAAAAAATCGAAAGTCCCAGGTTTGACTTAGGGGGCAGTATTGGGATTTGGAAACCAATATTACAATTACATCTAACGAGCATTTGGATGCGTTCGGACTAAGACAGTTGCATGACACTTATTTGTACGGGACAAACTAGTTCTGTATCATTATATGTACTCAACACGCTGTTTAGGGTTTTCTAATAACTTGTCTCACATAAGTTCAACGGTGTGAATTTAAGAGGGACTCTTTTGTCCGTCGAATTAAAACAATCTTTAGAAATTATTATGAAGCATCGTAAACGGAAATACAAATAGACTGAATACAACGTTCAGTTTCAAGATAGATTTTGTATAAAATTATCGATGTTTTTAATATTTAGTTACTTTTAATATAAGTATATTAAGACATATTATAGATGTGAAAGAATAAATGACAAGTTTTCCAAGTATTTTGTTTCCACAAACTGCACACTAAAAGACGTTACATTTTATGGGAAACAACCTATCTTTAAATACCATGGGAAACCATTGTATGTATATAATATATGTAAGTGTTCTGAAGCGAACATGTATTCTTTTCTATTTTATTTAAATATAAACACTTTCAAGTTTAAGTATAGATTAAAGTTATTAAATTAATAAATATATAGAATTTCAACAGGTATCCTTGAATACGAATTTTCAAAAAATACGTAAAACGTTTTGGGAAACCACGATTTACGTTGGAGCCTATATTTATCCATTTTTCACTAATATAATTGGAAAACCAATATGTCAATATGACACTGGTGTGTATATGTAACCTAACTTTAGCCAATACATATACCCAACTTAACTAATAATATATATTTAACAGGCTGTTTAGGGTTCCTCAAATACCTTTGGCCTACGTAGTTCAAGTTGTGTATTAAAAAGGGTCCCTTATGCTTAAATTGTACCTAGTAATGTGTCAAATCTTTAGAATATTGAATAAGCAATACAAATAGACCGAAATAGATTTCATCATCATAAGTAAAATTGTTTTTTTAATAATTTACTGACTTTTAATATAAGTATGTTGAGATAATAAATATTAAAGAAAATAAAACGTTTTGCATTACCTGCCATTCTTAATCTCTCCGTAGCATTTAATGGGAAACCACGCGTTACAATATCTAAATATGAAAATGTAATGCCCTGATGGGAAACCAAAACAGGGCACAATTAGTGCTCTATAATAAAAATATGTAGAATGATCGACGGGAGTGAAATGAGCATGTACATGACACAGGCTATATCCTACTATTAAACTCAAAGGGGGCTGGTACATGGCAACAAAAAAAAATAAAAATCTCATACTATATATAGACAAGGGTTTCAGCTCTAAAATCTCAAAATTAACCCTCGTCACACTTTTTCTACCATAAAATGAAAAATCCCTGCTCGATTTCAGTAAACAACCACGCTACTTGCAGCTAAATAAATACTCTACAGCAACATATATTTCGATTCTAAATATTTTGAAACGATTTTCCGCAATCGAACTGCAAACGGGACGAAATTATGTCAAAACCGTATGTAGGAAAACTTCCGGTAATACGCGTATCCACGAGTGAAATGGCCATTATAGAGCGAGTGCGATCAATCTAGCTGTTTACAGTGTTTGAGAAATATTTTATTTTGTGCTCACCGCCAGAAATCCTCATATATACTGTCGCAGAGACCTGTTGCCGACGATATTTTGCATTCCGTTTATTTTTCTCATGCGGGCTGCCATTAAACGTCATGTAACTGCAATTTGATTGGTCGATTTTGGCTCCTGTTACCAATCAAATTGCAGTGTACAAAATTAGTCACGTATCGTTTAATGGCAGCCCGTATTAGAAAAGTAAACGGAATGCAAAATATCGTCGGCAACAGGTCTCTTCGACAGTATATATGAGGATTACTGGCATTGAGCACAAAATAAAATATTTCTCCAGCACTGTAAACCGCTAGATTGATCGCACTCGCTCTATAATGGCCTTTTCACTCGTGGATACGTGTGTAACCGGAAGATTTCCTACATACGGTTTTGACACAAATTCGTCCCGTTTGCAGTTCGATTGAGGAAAATCGTTTCAAAATATTTAGAATCCAACTATATGTTGCTGTGGAGTATTCATTTAGCTGCAAGTAGCGTGGTTGTTTACTGAAATCGAGCAGGGATTTTTTATTTTATGATAGAAAAAGTGTGACGATGGTTAATTTTGAGATTTTAGAGCTGAAACCCTTGTCTATATATAGTGTGAGATTATTTAATTTGTTGCCATGTACCAGCCCCCTTTGATTAAACTAATGTGCACATGCACCGTAAGAAATTAAAACACCTTGTGTTTTATAGCGCATGTACATAATATACCCTAGCTATAATAGTAAGATTAAGCATGTGACTGTTCTATTGAAAACAGATAGATCGGGTGGAACCAAGCGACAGGAGACTTTCTATTTTCCATAGAATATGTACAGATAAACACTAACATATAAGTGGGAAGCTTTGTTTGTCATCCGGTGAAAAGGCCTTATTGTACTATTATACCCACTGGGCGAGTCATAGTGAAGTGATATGAGCTGATTTAAACATAGTAAGGTTTTATGAATTTAGAATCAGGAAAAAAAGCAACACCAGGATTTCATTACGTGACAAATAAAGCATATACTCAAATTGAAACACAAAGAAATAAATCAGTCTGTGAAATAGGAATGTATTCTCCACAACACATAAGATTGTCACTATAATTGAT